>VDFB02072113.1:0-20820 GCA_007258455.2 Sequoia sempervirens
AATTAAAATATTATGAAATATATATAAGTGCATTAATATATCACTAAGGTCAATATGTTTTGAACACTTTAAATAATGCCAGTGCATTACTGTGTTGCCTTGTAAACAACAAGTAAGTCACACATTGGCAAAGCATAAAAGACAATAGAATTAAGCCATATAATGATTGTTGTTACCTCGAGCAAATTCAACGCATAGAAGGGTCTATTTGTTGAAGCCTGCAGATAGAATATAAGGCTTGTATATGAATTAAGGTGTTGTTTAAAGCAAGTAAAGACAACGCATGTGTGACCAACACATAAGCCAAAATGGTGAATGGAAAAGCACACACTGTATAAGGGAATAACGCTTATATTTGAACAGTGCATAAACATAGGCAAAGCTTGAAGTATTTAAAGTGCTGAGTATTATGAAGTATGGATAGCGCTTAGTATCCAATGCTACTCAATGTGTAAACATAGCTGCCAAGAATTTGTCAATAGCAAATAGTAGTAAATGCTCATGTATAGGAAGTAAGTCGACCAAGTCAAACAACAAACAACGACCCATGTTATATGGCGCTAATGGCATAATGTGGTGCCAATTGAGAATGATAGGAATCAATTACAAGTCTATTTTTCAATATGAATTTCTAGATTGTGAAGCATTTTGAAATATGTGAAAGTGGTCAAATATGTAGCTGGCCAAGTAAGTTGACTTGTAGAAGGCAATTACCTTGCATTTCTGATCATCATTCTTGTTGTCCAATTTGAGTATCGACTCATTCACCATGGATGTGTATGTGTTTATTGTGCAACGAATTTAGTTGCCACCTTTTATTAACCTTGTCGAGCCGAGCCATTTGAGCTGAGAAGTGTCATTTTTGATACCTTGTTTCTAGCCTTTAGATGCCAACCTTTGTGCATAAATAGAGGAGCTATCTACCTCAATGGGGACACATACTTGCATACCTGCTGCTTATTTCTAAGTTGTTAGTTTATTATGAGTTTGTGAGAGAACTTGTGAGAGGATTTATGAGAGGTTTTGTTAGGGATTATTGAAGAAAATTTTGGAGTGAAGAAGTGACAGTTGCTAAGATGCAATTTTATTTTAGGAGAAGACTAAGCTAGGAATCCAATACGATCGATTGGAGCTTTTCACAAACATGGATGTTGAATTCTACTCTTTACGTATAACACTAGAAGAAATCAGTATAATTTGGATCAACCTACTTTGGTTCCTACTTATTTACCACCTTCTCAACCAAATCTTCCTTCAAAACCTAAACCCACGACTAAAGCACCTAGTGATTACGATCTTGTCAAGAAACTCTGTGTTACTTCGACCAAGATTTCACTATGGGATTTGCTTCAATTTGCTCCGGTTTATAAAGGTATGATTCAAGAAGCCTTGCAAAAGATACTCTTACTTGCTTCTAATAGGATGACATATGTTAATGCATTGATGGTTCATATTCATGTAGATTCACCAAATATTACATTCTACCCATAAGAACTCCCACCCCTGGATGTGCAGAAGTAAGCGAACCCTTTGATGATAAAAGTTAACATTAATAACATTTGTATTATACGTGCTCTCATTGACACCAGTTTGGATCTCAATGTATGTGGCATAGATTTATTACCTAAGATTAAAATTGATTCTTCTTCTTCATTTGCTTCTTCTCTATACATTCATGGATTCGATAATGCTGGTCATCAAGCCCTAGGCACAATAATCTTACCTTTGAGGCTAGGACCCGTTACTGTACCCACTTTGGTATATGTGATGCCCAGTCCTTTGCCTTACAAAATTCTTTTGGGAAGACCTTGGATTCACACTTTGGGGGTTGTAACCTCTACCTTACATGATTGCATAAAATTTATTACTAATAATGAAGTTATTACAATGAGGGTTGATCCTGAGGCTGTACACCTTAGTGAGTTGGCAGCTACTGGTCGGGCCTCAGTTGTTTCCACTCTTAAGAATTATATTCCATTGTTATATTTGTATGCATTGACATTCTCTTCAATGCTGCCTTCCTTAAAGGCTACCCCTGAAGCAGATGTCCCTAAAGAAGATCAACCCAAAGTGAACAATCCCAAGTTTTCCCCTTCCACTTCTTTTTCTAAATTGAATGTGTGTCTTTGTGATGATTAGGGGTCCTTGGATTTCTCTGATTTCTTCATCAGAGAATATAAAGTCAACCCTATCCACCTTGACCTTCCAACAGTCTCATACACCTCTACCAAGAAGGCTGATCATCTTCCCGTTGAGAATGCCAATTGGGATCCTATCAAGGAAAATGATTGTCCTCCCAGTGAGAAAGATAATCACGCTTCTATTGAGGAAGCTCATGTTTGCAGTCCTATCAAGAATAATGATTGTAATCTTGTGGATACATATGACACCCATTGGTGGAATGACACTCTTCATGTGGATCCACCTTCTTCTTAGGCTTTGCAAATGAGTTATGACCCTAGATATGACCTTGTGTCTAATTATGGTTATGGGCATAAAGGCCTTGAGCATATTGAACAAGGAATTCAAGTCCCTATCCAATTTAGGCCTTGCAAGTGTAACTTGGGGCTAGGTTTCTCTCTTGAATAGTCTATGTAGAAACCATGGTGGAGAGTTAACATGATTTCCACTGAGCCTCTTGATCTAGTTCATCCATAACTAATTGAGAGTAAAGTAGAACTTGATGAAGTTCCCCTAGATGTTATGTTTTTTGGAGGAAGCACTGGAAGAATTCTTAGGTGTCTATTCCCATCTTCCTTATTTTCACCATAAATCATGATTCTTGTATCACCTACATAAACAAGCATACTTTGTAGAATCTATTTTGAGTGTGGATGAGTGATCCAAGAGGATCTATGAACCTTGAAAAATCAGTTGTCTCCAATGCTTGGGAAGTCGACACCATGGCGTAATACTCGAAAGCATGATTCCAAGGCTGCTTGAATCACAGAAAATGGAGCCCATATGCAAAAGTTATGACAAGTCAAAGTTTGGTCAAACTAGGTGTAGGGACTCGCCAAAAGGTGAAAAATTCCTACTTTGCTCACCATAAGATAAATCATTAAAAAAATGATGATAGGTGACAAAGTTTAAAATAAATGATTAATGCTTCAAATGGGTTGGAAGAAAACTCATGTGTTATTCATTTAAATTGGAAAAAATGATTAATACTTGAAATGAGTGTGGGAAGCTCATGTATTATTCATTTAAATTGGAAAAAAAGATTAATACTTGAAGTGAGTGGAATTCTCACGTATTATCCATTGAATTTGTAAAAAGGGAAATTATTTTTGGGTGATAATCATGTTGATGGTGTTTTCTGCACAACAAAAATTTAGACAAAATATGATATTCTATCTCTCTTGAAAGGTAAATCTCTATCAGCAAGGCTCAAGAGATAACCCAAAGGTCTCTAATGTCAGGTCTTGACAATGCATAAACAACTCAGTGATAAATGTGAAAATGATGGTAATCACAAAGGGAGCTTACTACAAGCAATACTGAATCCTTAAATTTATCAGATATAGCAATATGGTGATACTTTCAATCCTAAATCTAACCTATATTCAAAATAAACAGCAAAAGAGATAAGGGTTTTAGAGAGATTCAACTCTAAACTAGCTCCTAAGATTAACAATGCAAATGATGAAACACTTGAAATGGACCAATCCCTCAGAAACTAATTCCTGCTTGACCCAGATGGATCTGCAATCTTACAGAAATAGTGCAATCTTCTAATGCATTAAATATTTTCAGATCACAAACATTCATCCAAAACAACCCTATTGCAATTGAAATGGATAAACCTTCACAATTGAACTAAGGACAATGAATATTAAAGTCTAGGCTAACTTTGCAAAGAAACCAACAATCAACTAGTTGTAAAAAGTATGGACCAGGGATTGCTACAAACACTTCAAGCATCAATCCATAAACACCATTGAATCATATCTAATTCTAAATCTAACGTATATCTAATATTTCTCAAGCAATCTCAAAAGATAGAACAACAAGAACCATGCAAGATAAATCAACACAAGAGAATTCACCAAGAACACAATGTCCTCAATTGTATTGAATCACCCAATAGCAACAACAATTCCAGTGTTCTGTGTTACAACACTTGCTCAAAATGAACTAACTTCTAACTCTAACTCTTGCTATATTGCTTAATTTGCTCCAAAGTAAAACTATCTAGCCCTTACAAATAAGGCAGAATGCCATATTTATAGAAACCCCCCAAGATATCAGCCTAATTAGGGTTTACAATAATAAATGGCCACAAAACAAGTCGGCCAAGAGGAATTCAAAATAAAATAAAATATGCATTAAATGCATGTACTCCATCTAGGTCGGCCTGGGATTTCCAACATAATTCAGACCAATGCATGTGAAGGAGAAGAGAAATAATGGGGAAGCACAAATTCTGATGTAGCATTGCATTAACTACTTCCCCCTTTATCCTTAGCGCGCTTGATCTTATCTTACACCACCAAAAATACCTTGTCCAAGTCGGCCATAGGTGGCATAATCAAAAACTTAATCCTTCTTTCGATGGACTTGATATCATATCTTGACTGCTTCACCACTTTTTCCCAATCCACCTTACTGGTTTGATATTTATCAATCACTGCAATGTAGGTAGCTGCATCATTCAACTGATGTTCAATGAATGGACCTTCATTTACAGGAGAATACACATCTCGCCACCATTTTCTCAATTGCTCCAAGCTAAGATGTTTTGGCACAAATCTCTTTCTCCCAGTCATCACCTCAAAGAAGGAAATGCACTTATTGTAAATTTTAGTCAAAGTGTCTTCAATCTATTTCCCCTATTTATATACTTTCTTTAAAACCTTCTGCCTTATTTGCAAAGCTTCATACCACTCCCAAGGTTTTGCAGCTTTGGAGGAAGGAAGAATTCCATCACTTATCAATTTATCCTCAGTATACTCCATGATGGTTTTAGTCTTTTGCAATAGGAGGTCCACATCTTCCTTATCTTGAGCTAACACATTCCTTAACCAATTAATTGATCTCATTGCATCTCCTCCAGTTGAAATGATGTCCCTGATCACATCATCTCCCTTGGTTTGTACCCCCTGTAACTAGCCGATTGTAGCATGTGTGGTGCTTTTCATTCTTTCCAACTGTGATATTGTTTCTTGTGGCAGGAAACTTGCAACAGATGATGAGGAACTGATGGATTGAAAAGGATTCATCAAGTCTTGCAAATATCTCTTGAGTTTATCATTTTCCTTCTTCAATTCCTATTTGGCCTGTACTTCTTTCCTCAACCTACCCAAGATCACAACACTAGATCCCTCATATTCTTCAATCTCTTGCTCCATGGAAGTAGGCCCTAGGTTGATGGTCTGCACATTGTAGTCACTTCCAATTACATCATCTCTGTTCTTATCAAGAGTAGGAGTAGCAATGTGAACCACCCTGTTATTTGCTTCATCTCTCTCAATCTTGGAGATGACCCTGGCTTTCTTCTTTCCTTTACCCTTTCCTATATTTTCCAATAGCTCATCCCAATTGGGAGGGGTATCATCTACAACAATCTATTTACTCTTTAACTCTTTATCCAACCAACCCAGAATAGTAGATTCTGATTGTACTTTGCTCTGTCCAACTTCATCCTGTTGATCCCTAGGTGTATCTTTGCTCAAATCCTGCTTCTTAGAAACCTCCTCAGCTTTATCTTCTTTTCCTTTATCATGCTCTTCTTCTTCATGCACCGGTGATGGAGTCCTAACTGGAATTTACTCCCTCTAAGGAGGTCTATCTTCTTCACTTCTAACAGGTGAATCCTCATAAGTTACCAGGGGAGACTGTAACACCTTCTCTATGTTTGTTTCAACACTATATAGCTCACCTTCTTGAAATTCTTCTTCCCCTGGAGTAGATCTGGTTCTTCTTTTGAATCTTTCAGGAGAGATGGCAGACAAAAATCGATCTAGTTTTCTTATTCAGGCCCTCCTTCTAGCACCAATCTTACTATCCTTCTTCTCTTGGGCATAGGGACACTAACCTCTTTATCTTCCATTTTAGCTTCATCTTTTGCTGACTTCTTGGTCCTTGAAATGTGCCTCCTTTTCTTTGCAATAGGCTTTCTTTATTTTTCTGCCTCTTGTACTTCCTCTGCTTGAACATCTTTAATCTTGATCTTAAAAGGAGAGCTCACCTTACCCTTACCCTTAGGATCTTGTTCAACTAACTCCTCAGAAGTGGAATGAGCCTCCAAGTCTCCCATTAAATCATAAGTGCATTGCACACCTTCACTTTCCAGTTCCCACATCTTATGCTTGAGCCACAACTTTGTATATTTAATCACCAGAGTCATAAGTTGCTCTAACTCTATTTTCGCTTCCTCCAACCAATCTATTTCTCCCACTGGTTTATCCTTCACTGCCTCATAATCATGGCCCTAAATCAAATCTCCATCATCTTCAACTTGATCTGGAATGACCTTCACATTATATAGCCAAACCAAGTTAATAGGTAGCTTGGAAAACTTCTTTCTAATCTCAAATTCATCACTGCAATTGGCCCAATAGTCCTCTATATCATCCCTATGACTATATTCTTTGCTGGCCTTCTTCTGTGCTTCACCAGTCCTATCAAATCTAGATCTCTTGGAATGAAAAGATAAGCCAAGAGTACTCATTTCTTCTTCAGAAGCATAGGCTGAATTAATTGAAGGGCATGCCTCACTAGTGCCTATCCTCAGAGGAAAATCTCCACCAAATCCAGTCTTATGCTTATCCTTCTTCACAATTGCATCAAAATCACATATTTTCCTTGTGACCTCCAAAAGGATAATGTGATATGTGGGATACCTAGGAATTCTGTATGGAGCCCTTTGACAACCATCTATCCTTATATATGAAAAGGTGGGAAACTGTATGAACCAAGCCCCATACCTTTTGATTAGCTCCTTGGCATTGTCAAATATTCTTACATGCTCTGCACCTTGGAGCAACCTAGTGATGTACATGGTGAATGCATCATTCACCCTCCTATAGCTTGAGTTACCTAGTTGTAGCTGTGGATAAACCTCATAAATTACATCTTGTCCAAACACACCCCTTGTACTTAGTCCTTTGTATGGATGAAATCTTGCAAGTGCATAAACCAAGTAGGAGGTCATTGTGAAGGTCTTCATCTGTAGCACATTACACATATGTTCATGAATCATGGCACTTATAATGCTTGCCCAATGATAATTAAAATTCTGATCCATCCTCATAATGACATGGTACATCCAATTCTCAAATACTCTTGCACTCTTCAACCCTACCACCCTACTGAGAAGGGTGATAACATCGTATATTCCTTCTTGAATTTAGCTCTGAATAGCTGCTTGGGTAGCTTGGAAAAGTGGGACTCAGGCTTCTCCAACTAGGAATTGATACTTGTTGGGACTTGATGGTATCTTCCTCATAGAACTTCTTTGCCATATCCATATCAAAAGCCACCACATGAGACCTATCTGGCATGTCAAAGGTTTGGGCTATAGACACAGGATTTAGATTTGCCACAATTCTTCCTTGGGGACCAACTATCCTTTATGTACCCCTGTCGTAGTGTCTGGCACATTCAAGCACCAATTCATAACATTCCACTATAGGAGGAAATCCAGCTACACGTGCCAACCCTAATTCCAATGTCCTTTTGGCCAGCAAAGGAAGGTTTTGTGCTACCATCCTTGTCTTGAACTCTTCATAATCCCACAGTCCAACATTTGTATCAGTTACTTCTGACCAGATGGAAGTCAACTTGCTCTCAGGGATTCTGATCCTTATATCCATCTTGATTCTTTCTGCCTCAGAAATAGAAGACCCTTCTGCACTTGGATCCATCACTCTACCCTTGGTTCCAGTTGTCACTGCCTTACTCGACTCGGCCTGCATTCAACAAAGAAACCATAATAAAGATCACATGAAACACAAGTTAATTAATAAAAAATAGAATATTCATCCTCAATATAAGTCCTAAGATAAGCAAAATGCTCTAAAACCTCATAAAAATTAATCATCTCAAAGTTTGGGTTTTCAGTCCTCCCACGGAATCTAGGCCAGAGAGGAATTTCAAAAAATTCCCAGCCAGGCGGATTTTAGCGAAGTAAACATAAAAGCTTCCAATAATCATTTAATCAACTGTCATTAACTAAGAAACAACATGATACATCGTTAAATAATTCAAATTGATCATACAATGCATAATCACCAGTTAATAAATCATGCTACCTCTCAATTCTTCATTTTCAACAAAGTTTCAGAGAATTCCGCCCAGGACGGAAATCCGCAAAAACAACAATAGTCTATGAATTCCGGGAAGATGAAGGAACAAAGGAAATTTCAGTAAAATCTGGAGGGAACGGAAATCCGCAAAGTAGGCATAACTCTGGATTATTGCACATTTTGGGAAAACAAAGAGAAAATGGAAAGTCAGGGAATTCTGATAGTTAAGGAATTCCACGAAGACTTTGAAATACCAAATGCCAACGTTTTCTCACAAATTCACTCAAATTGATCGAATGATCACAAATTTGAGGATCTTGGGCTTGCAACTAGCTTGATTTGAACCTCCTATAGATCATCTATAAATTTGAGGTTCGTCCTAAAGTAAATTGAGAGGAATTGGTGATGCCCTAGGCACGAAACCCTAAAATTCTGCCTTGAATGCACAGGATAAGCTTGGGCTCAGCTTATTCGCCTTGCTAAGTTTTCAAAAAGTTCTTTATGGCCTACACAAGCAAGCTTCCCTATAATGAAATAAAAAACAAGCTCACAAAATCACCTAGGGTCATCACTCTAACAGAGTCGAATAACCCTAGCTTCAAGATGTTCAATGCCCAAACATGCAGGAATTCAAACTCCAAGCACACCCAAAACGCTAAAGAAGAATTCACATTCAACAATCAAAAGCAAGGCAATGCGTACATACCATTGATGAAGTGAAACTCAATTACAACAATGACAAAACAATCCCTAGTGCCCCAACAAACAAAAGTAATTATGATGAAGCCTAGGAAAATCACCACCAGATCCAAGAGCTCACAAATCCAACACGCCAAATATAGCCAAGCACTCAGGATCAAGCACTCCAAATCAATAGAAAGCAAATGATACAACTTAATGGCGCAAAACTCCCCAAAATAAATAAATACCTGCCGCAGAATCGTACAATTGAGCATTAATGTAGTCGACAAGACAGGCCAAACCAAAACCCGGGAATCTGATAAGATGATGAATATTCAGAGAAATCCAACCAACACGAAATTCCACGAGGTCCTAAAATTTATGAACCACAATGCAAAGCAACCACCACTGGGTTTTGAGAGTATCCGGGGAATTCCACCAAGAGTGGATTTTCCTGAGAGTAGTGAAAAACCTAGAATGAGTCTAAAACTTGAGGTTTTCAATCAATATCATAGAGGAATCACCAGTGTAGGTAAAATAAACATTCAAACTCATGCCAAAGTGAGGTAAATCCTTAAGATCAAAGGGCCCAAACACCAAGAGAGAAAGCAAAAGGGGGTCCCTGCTTTCAGCGGGGCGTGTGTGCGAAAAACTGCACAACAAATCCACCTCACAACTATTTCCCTATTCTCAAGGATGAGTTGAGAGATTCATGGGATTTTATCTCATCTTACCCTTGAGTTGTTGTAAACCCTCTTTTTGTGGAATTATCCTCTCCATAGGTTGTGGATTTAGGAGAATTACAAATAGCCTTTTAGTGGTTATTAGGTAGAATTAGAAATAAATAAAAACAAAACCCAAAACAAACAAAACTTATAATAGCCTGAATGAAATATTTTCAAGGGCTTAAATAATATTCTAAAATATGTAAATAACCTTAAGTGGTTATTAGTTGAATATTAAATGAAACAAAAACAACCCATTAACAAAAAGCCCAAGAATGTATAGGATAAGGTCTTAAACAAATTTAAATGTTTTATTTAATGGGGCTGTTAATTTTTTTTATTAAAAATGGGGGATTTGTTTTGATTTTTCCCTAAAGGGGGAAAATTACAAGTTTTTTTGGTTTTAGCTCAAATGGGAAAATTTCATGTATAAAAAGGAGTGCTAGGAGGCATTCCATCATCAACACATTCTTGGATCCCAATTTTCCAAGTGAGAGAAGAATTTGAGGAGGAATAACAGATTTTTGATGTAATAATGCTCTGATTCTGTAGTAGAGCCTTTAGGCAAAGTCTTTTTCTTTCTCTTTGTAAATCAGTCTTGTGGCTTTGAGAGCCTTTATGCAAGGTGATTTGAGTGAGGAATTTTGTACCACGACTTTGTGGACAGGCTATAGAATATTGGAAAGCAGTTTCCAAGAGGCTCTTTTATAGATTGTATTGCATTTGGAGCATTGTTAATAGATCGGTCACTCAGTTGAGATAGACTCGGAGACGTAGTCCACTCAGACGAACTTCATAATCAATCTTGTGCCCTCTTCTCTCTCTTTGTTTTGTGTTATAATTCTCTCTCTTTATTGTTCATGTTGCTCCATTATTTAATGTCTTTTTAGTTAAGCTTAAGGCATTAAGTATTTTTTCACCTTTATGCACATTCACTTTAGCAACGTTTGTCATAGATCCCTTCTGCATCAGATCAAGTGGTGTCAGAGCCTAGTTTGGCTAGTTTTGTAGAAGTGATTGTTAGTTAGCTTGCTAGTTTAATCAGTTTGTCAGTTTGATAGTTTGCTGGTTTTCAGTGTTAGTGTGCAAGTTGATAGGTGGACATTTGGAGTTCTGAAGTAGAGATGGCACCAAGAAAGGAGAATCATCTAGGGTGACATTGTCTCTGTCTACATCCATGGTGGATGATATCTTTGCCATGAAAAGAATGATTGAATAACTCTACTGGGATCATCGGGAAAGCTCTGAAAGGCTTCAAGAGCTTGAAGAAGCCAACCGACACATTCAATCAAAGAATGCTGAGCTCAGAGGGTTGCTTGAAGAAGCAAACAATGAGAAGAAGAGGCTGTAAGAGATGTTGCAAAAGGTCATGGAGGAGAATAACAGGAGAAGTCCTCTCATATCTGAGAGTGTTGGCATATGTGCATTTTGTCTACATTTAGAGGATACTTCCTCATACTCCCTGCTCACTCCGAATGATAGCTTGGAAGCTTCATCTGCATCAGTTCATAAGTTTGTTGAGGAAGAGGTGAAGGCGGTACCTAAATCCACTATCCCTAAGGTGGAGGTGAAGGTGGCACCTGAGGCTACGTTCCTTGAGGCAGAGGAACCTCAACCGACAAAGGAACAACCGACAAAGGAAAGTGCTTTTGGCTAGCTCCATAAGAGTTGGGAAAACCTATCATCTAAATAGTTGTATCAAATTTGTTTTGTTATTAGCTCATTAATAAATATCACATTGTGATTATGAGCTAGGTGATACAAGTAGACAGGGTTTTTGTAGTAAAATCATTATGCTATTTGCATGAAGTTGTAATTTCTTGGAATTGAGATTTTGAAAGGTTGTTTAAGCCTTATCTCATGTAATTAGAAAATAAAATGCTTGAAGACTTCTTTTTGCAGAAACAAAGGTTTTTGAAATTGAAGAGTGCTTAGTTGATGACAATTCTCGAGGTGAGAAGATGTCTCTTATTCCTATTTAAGGAAAAGAAGCACTTGATGAAATTTAGTGAAAGGCGGATAGATCTAGATTATCACTCCACATTGGGACTCAAAGTTGCAGAGAATAGCTGAGAAGTTGCTTGTATGTTCTCAACTTTAAGATTCGGTTTGACTCAATCGGTTGATGACTGTGGCTCCTAAAGGTCTTTTTCTATGGCCTTGTTGCTTAGGCAAACATAGAAAAAGTTGTATGGTGAAGCTTGTAATCAACTATTCTGAAGTACAAAGTTGAGAAGGAATGTTTTAGGCTGAGGCATAGTTTCCATTGCTCGTGCATTTTGCAAATGAGGAGGAGCATCATAATCATGCCCAATAAATTGGCTAGGATGGTATGCAGAATGAGAACCACCGCCGTGGGAAGCACCGAGAGATAGGTTTATCATGCTCAATTTTCTTCTTGCTTTTTGGTATGTCAAGTTCCATTTTGAACTGCATCCTTTGAAGTCCTAATGTGGCCAAAATGTAAGACCCTAGCTGGTGGATGTGGCAATGTATGCTTCTTGATATTGTCGAAGTGTAAGACCCCTAGAGGGAAAATGGGATAGTATCAAGGCATAGCTAAAGTGTAAGACTCGTGGAGGGAAAATGCAAGTTCTGAAGCATGGTGGAACCAGGACCAAAATAAGAATTAGTTGTCAATGGTGGATCCAGTAGTAGCATTGCAGTGAAGCTTCGAAGGTGACATTAAAGTTGATCCGAGCTGATGGAGTCAAAGGTTCTACAAGACAACTTTTGGAGGACCAAAAGCTCTTTAGTGGGGAGGTTTGATCTAGGAGGATCTATGAACCTTGAAAAATCAATTGTCTCCAATGCTTGGGAAGTCAAAACCATGGCGTAATGCTTGGAAGCATGATTCCAGTGCCACTTGAATCATCGAAAACGGATCCTGTACGCAAAAGTTACAACCGATCAAAGTTCGGTCAAACCAGGTGCAAGGGCCCGTCAGAAGGTGAAAAATTCCTACTTTTCTCACCATAAGATAAATCATTAAAATTTTGATGATAGGTGACAAATTTTAAAATAAATGATTAATGCTTCAAATGGGTTGGAAGAAAACTCATGTGTTATTCATTTAAATTGGAAAAAAATGATTAATACTTGAAATGAGTGTGGGAAGCTCACATATTATTCATTTAAATTGGAAAAAAATGATTAATACTTGAAGTGAGTGGAATTATCACATATTATTCATTTAATTTGTAAAAAGGGAAATTAGTTTTGGGTGAGAATCCACCTCACAACTATTTCCCTATTCTCAAGGAGGAGTTGAGAAATTCATGGGATTTTATCTCATCTTATCCCTTGAGTTGTTGTAAATCCTCTTTTTGTGGAGTTATCCTCTCCATTTACAAATAGCATTTTAATGGTTATTAGGTGGGATTAGAATTAAATAAAAACAAAACCCCAAACAAACAAAACTTATAATAGCCTGAATGAAATATTTTCAAGGGCTTAAATAATATTCTAAAATATGTAAATAACCTTAAGTGGTTATTAGTTGAATATTAAATGAAACAAAAATAACCCATTAACAAAAAGCCCGAGAATGTATAGGATACGGGCTTAAACAAATTTAAATGTTTTATTTAGTGTGGTTGTTAATTGTTTTTATTAAAAAATGGGGAATTTGTTTTTATTTTTTCCTAAAGGGGAAAATCACAAGTTTTTTTGGTTTTAGCCCAAATGGGAAAATTTCATGTATAAAAAGGAGTGCTAGGAGGCATTCCATCATCAACACATTCTTGGATTCCATTTTTCCAAGTGAAAGAAGAATTTGAGGAGGAATAGCATATTTTTGATGTAATAATTCTCTAATTTTGTAGTAGAGCCTTTAGTAGGTAAAGTCTTTTTCTTGCTCTTTGTAAATCAGTCTTGTGGCTTTGAGAGCCTTTATGCGAGGTGATTTGAGTGAGGAATTTTGTACCACAAATTTGTGGATAGGCTACAAAAGATTGTAAAGTAGTTTCCAAGAGGCTCTTTTAGAGATTGTACTACATTTGGAGCATTGTTAATAGATCAATCACTCAGTTGAGATAGACCCGGAGACATAGTCCACTCGGACGAACTCCGTAATCAATCTTGTGTCCTCTTCTCTCTCTTTGTTCTGTGTTATAATTATCTCTCTTTATTGTTCTTGTTACTCCATTATTTAATGTCTTTTCAGTTAAGTTTAGGCATTAAGGGTTTGTTCACCTTTATGCACATTCACTTTAGCAATGTTTGTCATAGTTCCCTTCCACATCAGATCAATGAGGAGGCTCCTCTATCTAATGTGGATGATGATGTTCCTATTCCCCATCTTGAAGATTGTAATTCTCTCCTCAAAGGGGATACTATTGATGTTTTCATGGATCCTAAGTCTTCTAAAATGGTGATTAAGATAGGAAAGTGCCTTTCTCTAGAAGAATCTAAGTAACATGTTGACTTATTACATTCTCACCCTAATATTTTCACTTGGTCCTATGAGAACATGCCCTGTATTGATGAGTTCGTGGTGGTTCACAATATCATCCTAGGTCCCGATGCCAAGCTCATTAAACAAAAGTCCAAAAGATGAATCCTAAGGTTGCACTATTAGTTAAGATTAAGATAGAGAAGATTCTAAAAGCAGGCTTTATCTGTCCTATCGATTACTTGCCTTGGATATTGAATATCATAGTCGTTAGAAAGCCTGATGGCTATATTCACATTTGCATTAAATTTCATGATTTTAATAAGGTTTCTCTTAAGGATGAATTTTCGTTACCTAATATTGATATCATCATAGACTCGGTCGTAGGCCATTCCTTGTTGTCCTTCATTGATGGATTCTCAGGCTATAATCAGATTTTGTTAGAGTAATAAAGTCATCACCTAATTAATTAATTAATCATTAATTAATTGGGTCACTTTATGCTTTATTACACTTAAGCTAAACTTGGGAGTGCTTTTATTTCATTATTTTCTTTAATTAATTAGTTGCTTTTTGTATAATTGAAGCCTCTAATATTACATGTTGTCTCATTCATTCCTATGAGGACACTTGTCATGTTCTAATCTAACCCTAATCTAGGGTTAGCTTTCATCCTTTTAATAAGGATTGATTCATTGTAATTGTAATTCATTATGTATGGCAACACATTCACGACGGTTGTTTACAAATTCCAGGTTATTTGCATCAATACAATTCTCAGGTTATTGAGCATAATCTTGCTTGTTGATCTTTTCTATTGTGATAGGTAGTTGCTTGTAGGTATTTCATGGGAGGTGTGGATTGAATCAGTCAATTCCAACATGGTATTAGAGCCCATATCTACAACTCCCTATTCAATTTCTGGAGGGATCTGGCCTTGAGCAATTTTTTGGTGTATCGTGAAGCAAAATGGACATCGCCATCACGTCTGGAGCAGTTGAAAACCCTAAGGTCACTTATCGTTTTGTCAATTTCAGAGTCAGGAGCAAAAAAGACAATTTTTTTTGGTTTTGAAGGTTGTACAGCCTCCAAAACCCTTGTTCATATGGTGATTTTTTCAAAAAAAAGAAAAAATAAATAAATTTCTTAAATTTTTGGGTGCTACTTGTGTAAACTAGGTCGTGCCACCAGTAGCGGTGATGACCACCACTCACTGCCACCAGTGGAGGCCCTCTTAAGTGGCACCCACCTCAAAAATCCACCAGTGTTTGATGCTGTGAAATATTCTCTATCCACCGGCTCGCTCAACACACAACCCCTGAGGGCTTATCTCGCCAGCTGCTAGTCCTGTGAGCGCCCAAGTGCTACAATCAAGCCCCCTACCGACAGTTAGCCCCAACGCCGGTCATATTAGCAACTGGGTGCTATGTCGAAGCCCCTGAATGCCGCCACCTGGTCATGCTTATGACCAGGGGCTAATTGTTTTTAGCCCTCTGAGCATCCTGAGGGCCTAATTGGGCTTTTTGAGTAATTTCGATAAATCGGGTATAAATCGGGCATACTATCTCTGTTTTTTGTAAACAAGATATCATTGGAAAGGTGATTCTGAGCCCGATCTAGTCATAATTTTTCCAAAATTTTCTCCTATTTCATTCTATAGGCCTCTAAATTCTGATCAACTATTTTTGCTTCTAAGGGCATATCTTTAGCATACGGTCTCCGTTTTTCGAAAACGAATAGGCGTTGGAAAGATATTCTAGTGCTCTACACATATATGTGATCCATTTTTCTAGAAAATTTACCAAGTATTTCATTTCTGTATCAGAAGTCAAATTTTCCCTTTTTGGTGTATTTCTCGGGAAATGTGCAAAAGGATCAAATTTTTCAGTACAAAGAATATAATTTTTGCATTGTGAGTTATATACTATTGTATTTTTCATCCCATTACTATATCATTCAATTTGAAAACATGGAAAAAGCTCAAAAAATTCTCCTTACACTATACAACTATTATGAGTGGAAGAAGAACATAGAGATTAGTTTGAAGACACTAGGGTTGTCAAGAGTAACCATGGGCATAGAGGTTGAACCAACAACAACAACAGAGAAGAGAAAATGTTTTAATAGATGTGATGAAGCTTTTGAAACATTATGCATGTCTATGTATCCTGATCTCTTATTTTACATTGAATCTTGCACCACACCTAACCAGATTTGGATCCAATTGGAGTCCTTGTTTGGTAAGCAAGATTCTTTAAGGGGTTTTTAGTCGAAGAATGAGCTTATAGGTCTGAATCCTAGAAATTTTAGCAACATCCTAGACTTTTTCACAAAAATTAAGTCTCTCAGATTACAGTTGTCACAGTGTGGTACTACTAAGCATGATTCACAGTTGATTCTTTCCATCCTTGCCAAGTTGGGCCCTGATTATTTAGTATTTGTTTCTACTTTCTATGCTACATGAGATGCACTTGGCACGAGATTTACCATTCCTTCACTTGATGATTTTGCTTCTTCTCTCACTCAAGATCAAGAAAAATTGGTTCAGATGGATACTTTGAAGTTTTCTAGTTCACAGGCTCTAGTTTCCATTCAGAGTCCTAAGGAGAAGGCTTCACCTAGCAAAGAAAAGAAACATTAAAAAAACATGGGAAAGCAAAAAGAATCATCTTCACATTCATATTCTAAGTATTCACCCTCTTCCAAAGGGGGATCATCTAGGAAGGAGAGACCGACTTGTGCTTATTGTTAGAAGCAGTGACATGATGAGCATCGTTGTTATGCTAAGCAAATTGATCATTTGACACATCTTCTACAACATAACCATATATAGTTGCCATATTTTTTTTTATCTCACGGTCCATCACCTTCTTCCACATCACCATCACCATCACCATCTACACATATAGGTACAACATGTATTGCTAATGGATCTGATAAGATGAAAGGCCATGCCTTACATGCATTCACAGGTCTTCAGTCAGACAAATGGTTGCTTGATTCAGGAGCTTTCCATCATATGGCATCTTCACAGGATATGTTTTCTACATTTGGTGCAAGCACCACACCACACATTCTACTAGGTAACAATACATATGCTAGTGTTAGTGGGAAGGGTACAGTTGCCATTAATGATGGTATCTTTTAGGAGGTACTATCTATTCCATCTTTGACAACCAATCTCCTCTCTGTCTACCAGATTACTCATAGTGGATCAGGGAAGACAGTGGAGTTTGCTCCTGACTCAGTTTTCATTAGGGATTTGAACACTAGGCAAATTGTGGCAGTTGGCACTGTTGATCATGCTTCTAGGATTTATGACTTTTCTCATTTTACATATGAGGATCCACCATTACCTACACCTGATATTCACTCTCCACCATCGAGAGTACATATGGAGAAGAAGTCTGGTAACTTGAACTTTTGCATGCATTCATCCACCACAGTTCTTGAGACTCCTTCAAAGCTCCTTTCTCCTCCTCTTGCTTATTCAGAGATCATACCTATTGAGTAGGACACTGGTCATTCATTCTCTATATTGTCTGATGACTACTTGCTAGATATTGTACAACTATTTGCTGAGTCACACATTGTAATTATTCATACTAGTCATTGCCCCATTATTTATGCCTTTAGAGGTTGCATATCAAGAGTCTTCATATTTGTTTGGTCTTGGCATCATTTGTCTTGGTTCAGATACAATGATTCAACAACATCCTTTTAGGACATCCATCTTTAGGCTTCTTGGTCCTTCACTCTACACCGAGGTTCTTCAACATCGTCCTTTGGATTTGTTTCTTCCTAAGGGGAGGAACAATGTTTTCCATTCTTGGATCATTTTCTACATCCTACATCAAGCTTACACCATTGTGATAGAAGTTTCTTCATTGTGGGGGGGGCTTCTAGTCTCCTATTCTTTTTCCTATGGAGATTCTTATATATGTATTGACAAGATAGAAGTTTTCTTTGGGGGGTATCATGTTGTGATAGGTCGAAATAGAGCATTAGAAAGCAAGCAACAAGTTAAAAGAGTGCAAACAAAACAACTTAAAACAACCTACACCTCAAGATTAGCCTAAGTTGGAAACAAAACAAGACAAAGCCACAAAATGGAACTTTATACCTTGCGTTGAGTCGATCCTTTGGTTGGCCCTTCGATCTTTGACGTGTATGCTCCTTGGATGGCAAGATACGAGCTAGATGAGGATGTGAAGATGAGTGCAAGTGGGTGAAAATGTGAAAATGGCTAAGTATAAGATGAGAAACAAAACTGCAAGAGTTTGGCTAGCACAAATGATCTCCCTAAAATGAGAGAAAAGAGGGGGTATTTATAGGATTTTTGGGAAATCCTAGGGGAAATGGACGGTCAAGATTGATCCACCAAATATCAAGATGTAGGGCTAAGGTGAGTTGAGAACTCACAAGCCCTCACATCTTGACATGTGGCATGTGAGATAGCCCTAAAAGGTGAAGTGGACATGAGGTGGAAGGAGAAGGACATGACATGGAGAGGGGTACAAAGTACCTTGGGATTGGACAAGATCTCCTCATAAAGGAGGTCCTTGTCCCCATGTGGGTGAGAGGACATGTGAGGAATTAAAAATTCCTCAAATATTCTCATGGGGATGAGAGAAAGAATAAAGAATGAATAGAGGACATGTGGGGAGAAGTGAAGGAATTAAAAATTCCTTTTAGGTGCCTTGGGGGATTAAAAGGTGAATTAAAAATTCACATGGGGAAGGGGGATGCCTTGTCCAAAAGGAGAAAGCCTTTAATAAGGTTGACTCAAGGACATGTGCCATAAATAGGATGAGGATTAGGTTAGGCTAATCAAATGATTAAGGTTGTGCAAGTACTTAGTTAGATGGACTAATGACTGATTAGAGGCAAGTGGGAAATTATGGAGGATGTGACCTTAATGATGATTAAGGGTGTGCACATGCTAACTCTGGTTAATTAGAAGAAGATGAAGTAATTAAAATGGATTAGGGACCAACTTGCAAAAGTTGGAGGATGTGACCATGAGAGAGAAAAGATGAATTAAAAATGAATTTTAATTTAAAAGGGGAATATGACTAAATTAAATAAAAGGGCATATTTATTTAATTTAGAGGAGGAAGAGGGGCAAAGTATTAAATTGAATACTTTAGGACCTTTGTGCAAGATGCAGGGTATTAATTAAACACCTGATTTAATTAATATTGACAAAGGGGACGAGCAACCAGATGAATAGGGAGACGCGTTTGATCATGTGGAAGTGATCAAAATTGTACGTCTACATTTTTCCCCTCTTCGAAATACTATTAGAATAATAGGGTTTCGAAGAAAAACAGAATGCAGATGACTCTATAGAGGAAGAGACCAGAAAAAGAGATGCCCCAGCATGGGGGAATGCACGTGAGCTACCTTGAACGGAGGGAATGCGGAGAGGATGCCCCAGTCAAGGACAGGTAGGGTTAGAGCGACGGGTTAGGAGGGAATGGTAGGGTATGCCCCCTCGAGAAGGGGGACGGGGGAGGAAAAGGGAGCCCCGGTCAACTTCTCGAAAGTATAGAGTGGTACATGTTGTTTCTAAAGAGCATGGAAAAATGAGAAGAACGGCGTTTGAACGGAGTCAATCGGATATACGGTGTGCAAATGGCGGCCCCGGGAAGAAAGAGCTTGGATGAATTATTCGGCCGGATTTTTTGGTTAAAAAAAAGAAAAAAAAGACCATGAGGTGAAAAAGTGAAAAGGGGATAAAAGGTAATTGTGGACTT
Source organism: Sequoia sempervirens (assembly GCA_007258455.2). Classification (NCBI taxonomy): domain Eukaryota; kingdom Viridiplantae; phylum Streptophyta; class Pinopsida; order Cupressales; family Cupressaceae; genus Sequoia; species Sequoia sempervirens. The sequence continues at coordinate 19,808 of VDFB02072113.1, forward strand.
ACCTTGGGCCCATTGTGACAGCTAGCAAGTGGAGAAAGAGGAGACAGAGACGAGGAGGCGAGCGAGAGCGGACATCATGTCGGAGTACGACAGTGACGTCATTCACCGGGCGGACGAGAGACAGATATTTTTCACCCATTGCGCCGTACCCCACCAGGTTAGCTCAAAACCGGACTTTGGATTTTTATTTTTTGTGTTTTTATGCATTTAGGAACGTATTTTTGAAAAACAAAAACATGGGTTTTTTCCGGAACGGTGAAAAGTCAAATGGGTAGGAATTTTTTTTTGGTTTGCGGCCTTGGAGTTTGGAAATCCCAGGCGGACGGCCCGTCCCCTTAGCCATGGCCCCAGCATTGCAGCGAAGCATGGCAATTGATCCATGCTATTACCGCCAGGCGGACGATCCTGTACCGCGCCACGCTGGTGGATAATCCATACCGCGGTGGCGGTCTTCTGTGAAGCGAGCTTAGCCGTGGGCGGACGATCACCGCCGCGCGGTGTGGAGCCACCCATGCATGAAGAACCGATCCCGCCACCGCGGTATAGCCAGCGGGTGGCGAACCGAATCGCCGCCTTACGCCGGTGATTCGTCGGCCCAGCCGCGCAAAACTCAAAAGTCAACCAAAATCAAGATCAAAATCAGATCAATCACTCAGATCATCAAAATCAAGACAAAGTCAAAGTCGAGAGATCAAGCAAAAAAGCCGGATCAGTGAATAAAGGATCAAGACAAAGATCAGAGATCGAAGATCAAGTGAATCAAAAGTCGAAGCATCGAAGGATCGCAAAAGAATCGAGAGATCGAAGATCAGAAAGCGAGATGGAAGAATCGAGATCGAAATCGGCATCGGATCGGAAGGTCAGAGCGTCGATGAAAGATCAAAGAATCGAAAGAATCAAAGGAATCAGCGAGAGATCAATCCTCAAAGGACAAGCATCTTTCCGTAACTATCGAGATGTCAAAGTCGAAATCTCATAGAATCAGAAAACAGAGTGATTAAGGCCCATGGGGC
>VDFB02072114.1:0-42661 GCA_007258455.2 Sequoia sempervirens
GGATGGAAGGACCATGTCCATTGAGAAAAATGGGCCAAAATGACCTATATATATCTAGGAGGGTCCACAAAAGGGTCATTTTCACTATTCACAGCAAGGAGTTTGTTGACTTTTGTGAGACAAAAGCCATCAAAATATCTCATAGATGCAACTACATGTGGCAACGGAAAAAGTATCTCTTTTACTTTTCCTTGCTTGTTTGGGCCCTCCTTGTAAAACTAAGCTTAATGTTTCCTTGATTTAGTGTTGTAAAGTGTTTGACACATTCACATTAGGTCTTGGGCCCTTGTGAACTAATGAACTTAAATGGTACCTTGCTAAAGTGTTGTGAAGTGTTGTAACACACTTTCACACTTTTCTAAGGTTTTATTAATTAACTGAACCTAATAAACCTTTTTTTAACCAAATGTACCTTAATCACACCTTATTTAGAGTGTTGTAAAGTGTTGTAACACACTTTCACACTTTTCTAAGTTTTCACAAATAATTGGGCTTCTTTATGCTTTAATTGGCCTTACTTTTGCATCCACAAGCCTCATTTAATGCATCTTTTCAAGGATAATTTGGACACAAATCAATATCCAATTATAATTTAGGTGTTTTTAGATTGTGTGGCTCATATTTAGTGATCTGGGACTCATATGCCACCTTTGGCATATGAGTCCCACCTAGGGTTTTGGGTCCCGATCTTGATTTTACACCTTTCTAAGCATTTTTTAAGTTGGTCCCATAAATTAGGCCTAATGGGACTCATATGCCACCTTGGGCATATGAGTCTCGTGTGGCCCAAATTCAAACTTAATTTAAATTATTGGCAAGATTTTATTCTCCTAGATCTAATGTCGGCTTGTAGTGTTGTAATTTCGATAATTCTTACATAATTAAGTATAAATACAAGTTTTTTTCACTCATTTTACACCTAGCAAGTTGAATGAGCATCCTTATAGCAAGTTTGAGTTCACAAGAGCATTCAAGAGTCTTCAAGGGTAGATTATCAAGTGATTTAGAGCATTTTTCAAGTATCACTTGCATCATGTCAAAGTCTTCATGCATCATGTTTTTTTTTGAGCTAACAATTGTGATGTAGGGTTTCACGATTCAAGCTAGCATTTCATTCAAGATCTATCCTATTCAAGAAAGATTCAAGATCTACATCCATTGGAGCCATCTCACACATGTTTTCAGCACTTCATTGCTAGGGTTTGGTGAGTTGCAACATCATATTTTGTACATTCATCATTCTCCATTCTTATTTCATTTCATTTCAAGGTTTGATTACCAAAATGGGGTTTGACCAAGGAAAACCCCTTTCCACTAACAAAACAACATTTTCCATCTCTTTAGTGTGTGATTTGTAGGCTTAGATTGAAGATACATTGAAGAGAAAGTTTGGAGAAAGTTGTCAAAGTGTCTAAAGTTGTTAAAGTTGTCAAAGTTGTCACCTTGCATTGAAGATCATTGGAGAACATCTACAAATTGCAAATTGAAGATTCAAATCCAAAAATCAGTTGGGAAGCACATAGTAGACCTTGAAGACTAGATTCAAACTTTGAAGTTTCAAAAAACCCTAACTAGACTAATACACTAGTTTTGGCGTATGAGTCCCAATTTAGGTCAATTTTTAGGTTTTTGTAGTTTCAGACACCCATTTGCCAGATTCCAATTTTTGCACAAAAATCTAGATCTGAGATTGATTTTCCTAGCCTAGCGTATGAGTCCCAGTCGGCATTAAAGTCACTATTTTTAGCATTCAGAGTTCCATCCAGTCATCTTCAAATTTCCAAGTGCACACATTTCATCTTGCATCTTTATGTTTTGTTTTACATGCATTTCTAGGTCATTTAGTGAAAGATTGCATCATATTAGGGTTAAGCATTACATCTTGCATTGCATTTGTCTTTCCAAGTCCTAAATTGGTGGTGAACCCCTCATTAGTTTACAATCAACCCCTACGAAAACCCTATTGCAAGATCTCTTTCTCTTTTGCATTGAAATCTCTAGGGTTACCCTTGAATGAGATAATTAAAAAGTGGGTTTGCTCTATGTCCTAAACCATACGAAAGCATTTATCTCATTTTTTGTTGTTTCACTAAATAGACCTAAGGATCACACATCTCCATATAGCTATAGCCAAAGAGGATGAGACCGACAAGGTACAAGGAATCTGACCCTACTTCATGTTTTTATGTAGTTTTTATGTGGAGGCATTTGGTCTATGCACTATTGCCCTGACAACGCATCGGTGGCCTCTGATCGCGCTGTTGTTTTCCCTATGTGTTGCCATCGATCAACATTCAACCTCAGATGCCAGTGCATTGCACATACATCTACATGGACAAAGATGAGAGAGCATGGAGGTAGATATGTTTTCACCACGTTGTGGGATCAAGTTGAGTGCATGCACCTAGATGATTAGGAACATCTACAACATGTGAGCTTGTGGTGGCCCTACAACATGCTAGACATGTGCTACCATCCCCTAATGCTTATGGTGCTCATGGATCATTGGGATGCAATAACCTCTTCCTTCCACTTGTCGTTCAAAGAGATGATTGTCATGTTGGAGGACATGTATCATATCACTGACCTACCCATCCATGGATGACAAGTCACCTATGATGAGGTGAGGATGGCACGAGAGACCATAGAGGGACAACATCACTACATCAGGAATATAGAGCCAGGAGACACCACGAGCCACATCTATATGTGATGGTTCGCATAGGGGCGAGTGGCCATTCCACTCATTTGGAGGGTGATGGTCATCATAGTTGCCCTTCGAGTCACAATGAATGGGTGAGGCTCTCACCTGCACATGGCCTCATCCATTGCATCCATGAGATGGAGGAGCACCATACTATCTATTCCTAGAGTCGAAGAATGCTCACTCACCTTTACCATGACCCCAGGTGTTACGTCCTTTATGAATTCTTTAGTCTCAAAGCCTGCATGCTCAGGTATAGGTGTGGATGTTTGCACACATCATGTGTACCTAGCTAGTTTCAAGTGGCTACCATTACTGGTCATAGCATTGTATGTCACCTCAATTTATTAGAATAAGCTACAAAAGTGCCTAGGAAGTTTATTCTTGTCTTTTGTGTTATGTGGTCTTGGCAGGCGACGGGTAGTGGTGCAACCTAAGTAACTGGTTTGTTTTGACAGGTGTGTAGATTAAGGTGAAGAGATTTCAAGAAAAAAATAGCTTGAAGTAATATGGTATAGAGTGTATGATAGTTTTGCTCTCCATGAGTCCAAACTAGTGTAGCTTTACCATTCAAAATTGTGGAAATGTGAACATGTGTGATGGGCCCATTTGAAAAAATGCACCTACCAGCTTGTAATCTAAATTCTAATTGTATGGTATTTGAATTTTAACAAGTATTTCTTCACAAAGAAATGTCGTGGGTGTTGTTGTAATTACAAAGTGTGGAAGCATCAAATGGAATGAAAGTTTGGAATGAGTCTTTTAAGAAGAAATAAATGAATGAAAGAACAATTTTAATAATATTTATGATATTAAGAATATGGTATTAAAATTAATATGTCTCATTTCAAGAGGAAGTCAACATTGTTAATGTTGATGAGTAATAGTAGTACTATAACTGTAATAAAATGATTTGATTTGATTTATTTATTTTTGTGTTTAGTTTAGGTGTTTCTATATATTTAAATAGAATTATAAATAGCATATTTTTTATATAGTGAAGTTTACATATTTAATTTTATTTGTATTTATTTTTTCATTTATCATTTATTTTTTATATTAATATATATACAATTTTAGTCTATTTGATTTATCTATATGATTTTGATCATTAATTTAATACTAATCTATTTAAACTTTTTGGATACTAACTAAACTTGGTAATCTAATTTAAGTCATGTTTGCAAGTGAAATTTTATCCTCATAGTTACAATTTTGATCCACTTCAATACAAAATCAAAATAAAACATTTAGTTGATTGGTCTCATTCTACACTTTGGTTTGAAGTTGATTATTCACAAATACTTGTAATTTGGTGTAATATATTTATGTATAAAGACACATTCATTCTAATGATCATATATATATATATATATATATATCTGTGAAAGAGGGGATTCGCTACTCCCAAGTCTCAACACAAACAAGTTTTAAAGGGAGAGAATTTCCCTAGGTCATCTCAATGATAAAAGTTCAAGTGACGGAGATTCAAGATGAAAGAGATTGCAAAAATGTGTTTAAAAGAGAGCTTTTGATATATTTTTAGATGAAGGACTTTAGGGATCAAAAGAGAATATTACACAAGCCTTTGGGACATGCTAACAAGATCTCAATCAAAGGACATTAGCATGAGACTTAGACGCGTTGTCATCTTGGGGACGTGTCGGCGTATCGTACGAACAGAGAGTTAAACTTGTACACAAAAACTTACATAATCTACTATCTACTCAAAATCTAAAGTCTGACTATTTTACCGAGTTAACAGAAAGCTAGAAAGAAAGGAAATGAAAAAGAAGGTAAATGTTAACTCACAGAAGGTCCTCCACTATGAATCCTTCCACAAAGCTTCACAAGAATTTAACCTGCACACAAGGAGGACAAGGAAAAGTGTTCAGGTTGTTTCAGGGTTTGCCTCAGTCAAACCCCCCATTTGGGTGTTTCCACCTCCATAGACAGCCAAATAGATAGGAAATAGACAAGACATAAAGTAAAATAGACGAAACGTGTGATAAAAGCGAACCCCACTATGATGGAGAACTTGTATCACAAATAAATAAACGAGTGATAAAAGCAAATCCTACTATGGAGGAGAACCCATATCACAAATAAATAGATGCGACAAATATGTTAGCAAATAGACAAGATAAATGTAACAAGAGAATGTTACCAATAGTTTATGGCTCCCTCTTGGATTGATAGATGTCACGTTGGATGCTTGCAAGAGAGTCTTGGTTGTTGATAGGATGTGAATTTGGTAGAGCTTCGCCATAGTTGAAATCATGAAATTCTAACTCATAAGGATCTTGTCATAAATGTGGTTAGGTGCCATAAATGTAATGGGCCAAATGTGCAAGTGTGAAATTGCCATGGGGTGTAATTTTACGACAGTAGATTTTTCCCCCACTTTAGTGAGCCAATTTTTGAGAAAAATTAGTTGCACTAAAGTAGAAAAGAAAACATAGGTGCAAGATTGAAAATTTTAAAATTTTACAGATTTACATGCAAAAAGGATATTATAGAGGCCATAGAGATCTAGCAGGCGGATACTGACAATGCACCCAAAGATCAAGCTCGGCAAGAAATTATAGCACCAGACGTGAAGTTTCATTCTGCAACACTCAAATTTAGGTTAGTTCAAAAACCAAAAGAAGCTACCACGATGAAAGGAATGCTTAAGAAAAAAGTTAGTGGTTCAGAAGAAAAATGTGATGAAGAGGTGAATATATCCCCTCTTGTATTTTCCCCTAACGGGCAGGTGAAAATAGGAAGGATGGAAGGATCATTTCCATTGAGAAAAATGGGCCAAAATGACCTATATATACCCAGGAGGACCTACAGAAGGATCATTTTCACTATTCACAGCAAGGAGTTTATTGAATTTTGTGAGAGAAAAGCCATTGAAATATCTTGTTGATGCAACTATGTAGACCCAAGGATCACACGGCTCTGCATAGCTATAGCTGAGGGGGATGAGGCTAACGAGATATGAAGAATCTAACCCTACTTCATGTTTTTATGCATTTTTTTGTATTTTTATATTTCAAGAGTAGCACGGGTGTCCGATTGGTGTGGAAGCATTTGGTCTACGCATTATCATACTACCAATGCATCCGTGGCCTCTGACTGCACCATCGTTTTTCCACCCCACATGTTGTCATCAAGCAACATTCAACCTTACATACTAGTGTGTCACGCAGACATCTACGTGGCGTGCCTTTGTCCCAAAGGCTTAGAAAAAAAATTGATGTAGAAGATAGAATTTTATGATATAGATGGATCTAATGTGAATTGTGTTTCTACTGTAGGAGTGGCCATAGATGAGAGAGCATGGAGGAAGATATGTTTTTGAACCATGTTGTGGGATCAGGTTGAGCACATGCACTCAGATGGTTAGGACCATCTGCAACGTGTGGGCCTATGGTGGGCCTACACCATGCTAGACATGCACTACCATCCCTTGATGCTTATGGTGCTCATGGAGCATTAGGATGCAGAAACCTCCTCCTTCCACTTGTTGTTCGAAGAGATGACCATCACGTTGGAGCACATGTATCATATCATTGACCTACCCATCTATGGATGACAGGTTGCCTATGACGAGGAAAAGATGGCACAAGAGGCCATAGAGGGCTAGCATCACTACATCGGGAATATAGAGACAGGAGACACCACCGACCACATCTATATGTGATGGTTCACATAGGGGTGAGTGGTCATTCCACTCGTTTGGAGGGTGATGATCATCATAGTTTACCTTCATGTCATGATGAATGGGTGAGGATCTCACCTGCACGGGGCCTCATCCACTTCATATGTGAGATGGAGGAGCACCATACTATCTATGCCTAGGGTCAGAGAATGCTCACTCACCTTTACCATGATCTCAAGTGTTACATCCATTATGATTTCTTTAGTCTCACGGCCTACATGTTCCTACAGGTGTGGATGTTTGCATACATCACATGTACTTGGTCGGTCAAGTTTCCCTATGGTGTAGCTCCTAGTACATTGATGGTGTATGCCTACCCATTAGTGTACAACTAAAGGGAAGGACATTGACATCAAGAAAAACATAAAACATTATAGAGTCACATAGTTTAATCTCTTCATCCTTTAGATCCTTAAGCATAGCACCATTTGAAGCCATCAAAAAAATCCCAGGAGGTGAAGGGATCTTACCATTTCCTCCTTTAGATCTAACATCTTCGAGGTTGTCAAGACCTCTAGAGCCTATGCTTTCTCCTAGTCTATTTCCATTACTGATAACAAAAAAACATGAAGATTTTGGAACCTTTGAAAGCCCCCACCCACAACTTCTTTGTATGTTGGTTTTGTTACATCTTCTTCTACTATCTTCTATTTATCCCCTAGCTTATTTACTATCACTTGCTTTGTTCCTTCAGAGACATTAATTTCATTTTCCTCACACATATGATCCCTACCATCTACAGTTACTTTGCCATCAGATTCCATTTACAATTTGTTGATTGAGTGACACAAGACCATGCCTAATATAAAAATTAAGACCAACCTTAGAGCCTTCCAAAACAATGACTCACACTCTGACCTAATTAGGGCTGAGCCCACCAAACCCACAACATTGAAAAGAGTACAAGTGTCCTCAAACCCTAAGATCACTAACAACTTACCTGATGTAAAATGAAAACTACAAGTTGACCACAAATTAAGCATAACTAAAATAGTCATGAACACTTTCAGGCACACCTAGAAAGCACCAAAGTCAACCAAGGAAAGCCATGTGGAATGCCAAGGAGATCTAGAGTATATTTCCACCCCTAGCCAGAGGTCAATTTGACTTCCCACCTAGGGTTGCAAAGTTCCCAATCCTTCTTAATATCTAATAATTTGTTCTTTTTGAATTGATAGTTTAGAGAAATTATAGTTTATTATAGCAATTTAGAAGTTAATTTTAAAGTTATTACATGATTATATGTATACATACTGAACCATAGATATTTGGGTAGGGCTTATAGGCTACTCTGGCACTCTTAGGATGTTTCACCTAAAAGGAGATAAACCCTACGAAAAAAGGAATCTACGCTAGGTTCACTCAAATTATGCAATGTATCATGTAATTAAGACTAGGTGAGATGATCTAAATGCAATTGGATGATCTATTTGACTGATTATGTATGCAAAAACTCAGAATTATACAATGTTGGAAAACACAATGTGATATGAAAACATGAACTAAGAATGAACAAATGCAAAACAAAATAGAAAAAGGTTGATTCAGAGTGCACCTTGGTAGAGAATGGAGAATTTGGAATCTTCTAAATTTTTTCTGAGATTACTGAAAATCAACAGTGGGACTCATTCGCCATTGATGGCAAATCAGTCCTGCTTCTAATGAAAACTATTGGGAATAGGTTTCTGAGTGTCAGGATCCAGAATTTGAAAAAATCTATATTTCTAGCCTTAAGGTGGGACTCATTCACCACTGATGGAAAATTAGTCCACAACCAAAATTTTGAGAAATCAGGGACCAATTCTGTAGCACCAGATCTGAGGTTGTCTACTTGTCGGGTTGTCGAGGTCAAATCTGCAGAAAACGGACAAAATGTCTTCTTCAAGCTTGAAATAGGATGTAGTTGACTTGAAACACTTTTTTGACTTCTTTTCCACTTTTCAAAACCTAAATTCTTGTCAAATCTACATACATAAGTCTACAAATACACATGCAAGAGGGGGAAAATGGTTAAGGGTTAGGTTATAGGGATTTTCCTTGGTCAAATCCCACTTTGGTAATCAAACCTTTAATGAAGAAATGGAATGGAAGAGAATGATAAACAAATAACATGCAAATTCTATTAGCTTACCAAACCCTTGTTGAAGAAAATCTGAAGATATAACAATGGTTGCTCTTGAATGCTTGATTGATGCTTGATTATAGGATGCAAAGTGCTCAAATTCTTTTATGAATCAAAAGATTGCTTGAATGAGTTAGGAGATGTAAAATGAGGAGAAAAACACATATTTATACACACTTGTGCCTTAGTAGCCCAATGATACCTCATCACAGGTCGACATAAGGTGTTTTAAAATAAAAACCCTAAAGAAAATTTAAAATAGTTTGAATTTTGTGCCAAGAGGGACTCATTTGCCACATGGTGAATGGGTCCCACCTTGGACTTGAAAGTGGGTGTCAAGAATTATCTTGCGTTTAATGTTGTTTGTTGGGTTTACATTAAAAAACACACTTAATTAAGCCTTATAAGGGCATAAAGGGGTCAAATAAAGCATAAGAAAGGTGTAAATAGTGAAATTATGCCTAGAAAAGTGTGAAATCTTGTTACAATACTTTACAAAACTTCAAAATAGGACTTGATAAGTGATGAAAAGGTCATTTTTAGGTGAATTGTAATGAATAAAGTCTAGAAAAGTGTAGAAATGTTTTACAACACCTTCACAAGATGCCATGATTTGAATTTTAAGGACCTAATGTGGATGTTTAAGCCACATTACATCAATAAATCAAAGAAAAATGGACCAAGCATCATGAAGAAAGGCCTAAAAGACCATGAAAATGACAAGTGGCCATTTTTCTATGGCACATTTAGCCCCCACTTTAGTGAGAGGATGAACTTGTTTCAAACTCACACTAAAGTAGCCATGCATATCGAGAGAGAGGTCTCAATGCACTTATGTTAGCAAGATGGAATGACAACGATCAAGAGGGATGATCAAGCCCCCGGGATGAAGATCCCATGGCAAACTAGACATAAGAATGAAGGAACACACATGTGAAGTAGAAATTGAATTGAGCTTCGATCGTCTGTCCAACTAGTTGTGGATTAGATCTAGGTTGTTTTTCTAAAAAAGAGAATGCATACTCACTATGGGGCGACAAAACTCATGGTGGTCCACCGGGTGAGAAGACCCAAAAAGGTAAGATACATACGCTATTTGGTATACACTTACAAACACATAGGTGGCTATGGGGAAAGTAATGTCATTGGGTGGGCTTCCCGCTCAACCATATCAAAGTTATACCTCCTGATAACTTTAACAAGGTTCCACAAAAGAAAATGTCGGTTCATGCTTCATGAGACAAGAAAAGTTTCATATGCTTAGAACCCATGAACAAAGAGCAAGGTACCACAAGCATGCAAGTCGTGTTATGCAAGGTGGAAAAAATGTAAAATGCAAAAGATGTTCAAAGGAGTCTTGTTAGGTTTATGCGAGATCTATCACTTAGGAAACATTGTGTCTAATGTCTCCAAGAGAGGACCAATCAAAGAATAGAATATTCACAACTTAGGGGATGTAGTGTGTCACATCAGACCACTAAGAGGAATATAATATGCTAAGATAGATCATACTTATGAAGGACATCACACCCAATGTCATCCATAAAGTGACAAACGCATCGTATAAAGCGACAAGGCTACACTAAGAACTGAGGATGCAAAATGAATTATGGTACTGTATGCTCCCACTTTAAAGGAATTGCTACACATTGTTTCGTGAGCAATTACTTTAAAGTAGCAAAGGAAGGAAAATGCAAAAAGTAAAAACAAGACATGAGAGCCAACTCAGAAATCCCTATGCCAAGTCATATATTTTTGAGTTAGGCTGCCTCATGTAAACAAAAACAAAAGAAAAGGGAGTTGCCCCCTAGAAAAGAGAACACCAAACATGTAAGGGATCTATGGATTTGGGGTCAGTATGTTCAGTGCTACAATTTTTTTATGAAAGAGCTCGGAACTGTCATCATTCCCCAAAGCACATAGAACTAGAAGAATGACGCAAAGAGAGCAAAAACAAAAGGAAAATAAAAGTTCATTTTGGGTCAACATGGAAGAGACATTTCGATCTTAATGCTTTGCATCATCCCCAAAAGGAAAACACAAATGAAAAGAAAAATGAAAAGACAAACGAAAAAGAAAAATATTTTGAGTCAACATGAAGGAGACATTGCATTCTTGATGCCTTGTGTCATCCCTAAAAGAAAAACACAAGAAAAAGTAAAAAGGAAAAGGGGCCTTTTGGGTCAACATGGAAGAGACATAGGGCGTCTCTATGCTTTGTGTCATCGCCAAAAGCAAAAACACAAAACAAAAAGAGAAAAAGGCAATGCATGACATATAGAAGAATAGAGGTACAAATAGAAGAAGTGTACAAAGAACATCAAACACACGATACGCACATACAATCAAACCCAAAGGAAAAGAGAAAAGAAAATAAAGGAAAAAAGGTTAGTAAGGCGAATGCAAGTCATCCATCTAACAATTCATCCACCTCCCAATCATGTTCAGTGTATTGCAAGGGAAGTTGACTGTCCAAAGGAAGAATTGCAAGTGTCGAACTAGGAGATGTACCAGGTTCTTCACTTGGTATAAAAGATTTATCATTTAAGCTCATGTAGATGAAAATAAAGAATATAGATTGTTATGCACTTCTTCATGTATTTTTGTGATCTCCTCGTCGTCGTCATCATCAAGATTGAGTATGATAGGAGGGAAAAGGGTTATTTCTAAGGAAGGATGTATCAAAAGTTGTGGTTGTTGGATTGGGTCATTTTGTTGTGAGGGTTAGACTGTGTCATCTTGTAGTGGGTCAGGAGAAAGAGTGTGGTCATCTATTGCTTTTTTCAAAGGTAGAGGTTGGTTTTCTTTGTTTTCTTCCATTTGAGACTGACGAGCAAGGAAATGACGATGACGCCTATGCTCCCTAGCACCGCAGTTTCATTTTATTTTATTTTGAAATTGTTGAGGGGTAAGAGCGGGTTGATCCATCATGGGTTCCTTTTCTTCCAAAGGAGGAAGAACGAAAGAAACCAAAGAAGATATTTCAATCACTTTCTCTTTAGCTTTATACACTTGTTTAATGTGAGGAGGTATGATAGGATTGGTTTCATTTTCTCTTGGTCGTTTAAATGATGGAGGGGAAGTATTTATGGGTGGTTGTTCAAGAGATTGTGTGGTTTGTTCAATGTCAGAATCAGGCTGAAGCACATGGTTTCATCTAGGATAGGAGGAGTGGAAGTGAACGAGGACATCTTACGAAGAGACAACTTGGCTATTCATTTGGCTTTGAACTTTTGATAGGCTATGAAAAATAAATCTTTACGAGGGGTGATGGGTTCCATAGGTTCAGGTCAATAGGCTTCTAAGGAAAAATTACCTTTAGAGGTAACGGATTAAAGCCCCTATGGTGTATGGTAAATATTTCATTGTCATGTGGAAACTTCAAACACATGTGAACAAATGAGAGGACCGCTTTCATCGAGCAAAGCCAAGGATGACACAGCTGTAGACAAAATTGGTTTGACTGTGGAATGATAGAAAATGTTACATCGAAAGTTTTAGGTCCTACTTGTAATGGGAGTGTGATTGATCCAATCGTCAGGCACACAAAACCAGTATGTGTTTTAATTCATGCAGTTGGCTTATTATAGTCATCTTGGTATAACTCATGTAATACTACCTAAACGATGGTGAAATGGTAATGCAACCAAGTTCAAAAAAAAAAAACTGAACCTGTAGGATACATGAAGCCATCATCATCTGTCATCAGTTGTGTTAGCTTTTTATTTCCTTGTACACATCATGCCAACCAATAGTCTGATCCCTCTTCATTCCCTTGCGATGCTACAACTGCATAGACATGTCCTGGTTGTACAAGATTTGAAAGATGATTGTAGTCAAGTGAACTTTCCATTACATCTTCTAATTAGGATTGTGCTATAGATAAAGGGGTTAGGTACCGTGGAATCCATGTATCTACCCATTCACTTGACTCACACTGATCCCAATCACACTGAATACAATTCTGACAAAAACAAGCCATCTCTCGTGTCCATATGGTCCATGCACTCACATTTGAGATTAAAACTAAATGCATATTTGAAGAATCTCTAATTGTTTGGCATTCCATTATGTCTCCCACTATACCCTCCTCAACCAACCAAAAGAACCTATTGACTTGTGAATCAAGTGTCCCTCCTTGTGATAGTGCATAGGCACACCAATCCACAATAGAACGTGCATCACTGAATGTTGCACCACCTCTAATCTTCATTTGTTCCTTAACCAAATATCTCTTCACACATGCACTTACACCATCATACTCACCTTTTCCATGCCCAGCTTCGAAAAATCTCCAAATATGTGGTACACCCCTCTCTATATGCATTCTACTCAACCAATAAAACATGCATGAATTCTTGCATTGCCCTATGTAGTTATCTGACCAAATCAAATGTTGACCCATTGCAATTCATTTTTCCTACAAGAACTCAAAAAAAAATTCAAAACAATGTTGTACAACCTTGGATGAATGAGATCTATCATCATTCATGTAAAAATGGTACTCCCTGATTATCTTCATGCCCTCTTATGTACTATCAGGGGCATGCTTATATGTTATGTGGACAAAAATAGCAATTTGAATAGAATTATAATATTGTGATTGAACTTCATTTTGTGGTTGCAATGTGTAATTTTCAGAAAAATCATCCACAGATACAATAGTTCCAATGGGGAAAGAGTCCTTACACATCCTGAATTGCCAATCCAACCACTGCGACCTATGGCTATGGCTTGCATACTTATAGAAAATATTTTTCTTAAAATTTGAAATAAAATCAGCAATACTTACCTCTCTTGCAACCAAATCGCATCTACAATCCTCACCTCCACTCTTCAATGTGTATTTCACTTTCTCATATTTGTTTTTCTCAACAATTTTGTTACCAAAATCATGATCATTGCCCTCATGAAAGCATGTTACAAACTTTGATAAACCACCACATTGCAAACACGTTCCATTTAAATAATCATTTTTATAAAATAAGCAACCATCACCTCTAATGCATAAAAATGAATCTAACAACTCCCTGGATAACTTGGGAAGTTACACTACATGACACTCCTGCAACATTTCGTCAGTATGCATAGTAGAACGTATATGGCATAACAATTCATGATACATTGAAAACTCAACATGGTATTTACAACATGTATTACGAACCTTAATAGGAAAACAATAAAATGGTTTGCAAGACTCAAAATACCTTTGTGAGATTTGCAAATGTGGATTTCTTAAAAAAATTGTTTGTACAAAATTATTTGGCTACATTCCAAAAAATGTTTAGGATGCGGTGTACGATCTCTATTGCCAATTCGTAACTTTAAAACATCCTTTACGTTTGGTGATACTCTAGAGTGAGAATTCCAATATTGTTCAATTTGCATCTATACATCATCGGTTAGCTATTTATCAACACGTGGAAGCCTCCTACTAAAAGCCCACATATCATTTTCAAGAGCACTATTGAGTCGTCCTCTTCTTGATAGTGCTTTATTCAATGTTTTACAATTTAAGTTAAAACCAATACAAGTTTGTCTTATTAAACAAGCATTTTTCAAATGATGGCTTACTAGTGAGGTTGTGATCACTCTTCAAGCAACCCTTCTATCTTTTTCCTTGCTAGTCTTTCCAATAGAGGTTAGAGCATTAAAAATATTTTTTACAATAATACTATTTTTTTCCGATTTTTTTGTGAGACAAATCTTCAATTTTTTTAATAATGGTCTCATTTTGTAAATATTAAGTAATTGCACAAAAAGTTGGCATTATTTGGTTAATGTCTTATTGGAAAAGAATAATTTGAACAATTTTGTAGCCCACAAACGAACCATTTGTTGTGACCTTTTCCCTTCAAGATTATCAATTATGTTCTCATCTATTTCAACCAACCATTTAGGGGTTCTTTTGTAATTAGGTACATTGCATAAGGTTCATTTTCAACAAATTCTTATTTTCAATCACATATTCATTTTCAACATTATCAATTACAATTTCATTTTGAACAGCATTTTCATTGTCAAAAATAATTTCATTTTCAACCACATTTTCATTTTCAATATTTTCAAAAACAACTTCATTTTGAATATCATTTTCAACAACATTTTCATTCTCAATGTTGTTCACATTTTCATTTTCAATTTCAATGTTTTCATTTTCAATTTCAATGTTTTCATTTTCAATTTGAATATGGTGTTCAATATTTTCAATTCCTATTTCTTCTTCACTTGAATTAACATTCAATGGTTCGGAAGAAGCTTCAATTTGAATATTTTACATACCTTGTCTTCTTTTCCTTTGACTTTCTCTATATTTTGCTCTATATGCTTCAATTTGTTCTGGTGTAAGTTTTCTTTTACCTTTTTCTCTTACGTCAACTATTGCTCCCCATTGCACAAACAAAAAAACACACACAAATGATTGGAATTCTACAAAAAGTGTAAGAGAATCTTTGAAAAGTTGAATTTCATTAGATGCGGACAGAAATCATGAGATTTTCATGACAAAAAGAATGTAGGGATTGTTAAAATACTCAAAATAGTCCCCTTTTTATTTTTTATATAACTTAAAAAATGGATATCCATTATGGACGAATATCCATCACCTCTAGTGTTATTAGAATGTCATATGTTATATAATATATATCATATATGAATATATAATATATATTATATATTAGTATATATTATTATATTTTAATTCATAATATATATATATTAAAATATAATATATATTATATATTATATATTATATTTTAATATATATATTGTTGCTCATCCAAGTGTGCAAACCACTAATACACAAAACGGATATCCATAATAAATAGATATCTATTTTTTGAAATTTAAGAATTATAATTTCTTTTGACATATGATACGTATTTATTATATATTAATATTTATTATGTATTAATATATATATTGATATTATATTAATATATAATATATATTCATATCTTATTATATATATTAATA
This sequence comes from Sequoia sempervirens, assembly GCA_007258455.2. Lineage (NCBI taxonomy): Eukaryota > Viridiplantae > Streptophyta > Pinopsida > Cupressales > Cupressaceae > Sequoia > Sequoia sempervirens. The sequence continues at coordinate 15,511 of VDFB02072114.1, forward strand.
TATATATAGTATATATTAATATATATAAATATACTTAATATAATAAATAAATAATATATAGTATCCCTTTCTATAAACCCTACACCCTCTCATACCCTCTCCCACCCTCTCTCCCACCCTCTCTAACCTTCTCCCACCCTTTCTCCCACTGTCTCGCACCCTCTCCCATTGCCACCCTCTCCAACCCACTACCACCCTCTCGCACCCCCTCCTACCCCCACCCTCACCTGCCCTCTACCACCCCCTCCCATGCTCTCCCACCATCTCTCACCTTCTCCCATCGTCTCTCACCTTCTTACCAACCCTCTCCCACCCTCTCCAAACTTCTCCCACCTTCTCCCACCCCCTCTCCCACTCTAGAATATAAGTAATATATATTATAGTATATTTTATATATAATATATACTATAATATATTTTATATATAATATATAGTATATTTATATGTAATAAATTTATAATATAAAAAAATAATGGATATCCATTATTAACTGCTTTGGATATTGATGCCCCGTGAAAAATCAATATTGTGTTGCATAACGAATATCTGATATTAACGGATATTCTTTTTTAGTGAATATTTGTTTTGTTCTCTTGTTTTCAAATGGAGACAATGTATTCATAATCTATAATATATAAATATATATTATATATTATATAATATATAATATATTATATATGATATATAATAAATATTATAATATATAATATTATATATTGTAATATATATTATATTATATTATATATTATATAATATATTATATATATACAACAAATTTATGATATAATAAACGAATATCCATTAATAACGGATATCTATCTGTTTCTTTGAGGACTTTATAACATGAATTCTTCCTCATTTTCATGAACCAATCCTCATTTTGGCAATGCAACAGTCGAGCAACGACCTCCCAACCTCCAGTATGTTTTTTTTGCATTTTTTCAATTTTTTTTCTTAATTAGTGATAAATTTAAGTTTTTTTTGCATTCTTTGTAGATTTTTTGAATTTTTTCATTTCTATTTAAAGTTACAACAAAATTTCAAACCCTAGTTAGTGAAAAACAAAAAAAAACATCAAACAAAAAAATGGAACCTTTATTACTAGAAAAAAGCCATAAATTTGAACCTAGCATACTAAACAAACATAAAATAGAACTTTCATTACCTCCTTTCTCCATTTTTTTAAACCATTTTACATTCTTGTCTATTTTTCATTATTCTTTATCACTTATTTTCATGTTTCTTAAATTCTTGCTTTGTTTATTATTTTTAAATTAAAATTTCTTTGCTAAACAATTTGTTTTTTAATTTTTTAATTGTTTTGACTTTATTCAACTCTCAAAATAGAAAGGATCCTTGTTGGACGTGCTCTAAATTTCAATTTTTTGGTGAATCTGGATCCATTGTTAGTATTGACCAAACAAAACTTGTCCCTGCAACCATAGAGAAATGGGTGAAGTGAATGGGTAATAATTGATGTGCTATGTAGGAGAGTATTATATTGAATCATATACAAATGATAGCCTCCCGTATAGCCCATCGATTATTACCCATTAACTTTTTCCATTTCCCTATGGCTGCTGGGACAAGTTTTTGTTTAACTAACTATGTATACAAATTCACTTAGTATTGGCAATTTAGAGCAAAACGCTTCCACCTTTGTTGAATCAATTTGGAGCTTAACACTTCCACATTGCAACGAGGTAAAAATTTAATGTAATTTTAAATGAGATTCCACATCACTTTAACAATTATTTGTTTTCCATTTACACACCTTAGACATAAATGATCTTTACACATTCTTTTCATTTGTATTCAATTAAGTCATTTATATTGAATGGTTTAAGGGGATTTTAAACATGTATCTTACATTTATCAATTACAAATTTAATGTAGGTTCACTTATATCTAAATCATGGATCCACTCCCTCCAACTCCAACCACTCCACCTCGAAATCCCCCACCTCCACCACCTGCACCCGATGGTGCTCGCTTTCGAGAACAAGTTGATGTGAATGTTAGAACCATTCAAGATCAAGCTAACGCTATTCAAAACGAAGAATGTGTTCACCCATTATTGAGGCGTTTTGCATCAAAAATGAAAATTGTTGTTGATGCATGTAGGTCCATGGAAGTGGACTTAGACGAGCATCAACAATAGCTAGAGGAAATGAGGTAGTCCCAATCTAAAGAGGAAAACACAAAGAAATGAATAGATGCAACTGAGAGCTGCAAAACTTTATTAAGACAATGATCTTATATTTATAAAAAAATTGATCTTCGATGGATATTTTATAAAGAATTTGGTTGGATGGATATTTTTAGTGTTGAATTTATGAATATTTAATAGTATAATGATGAGACAAAAATGTAGTAATACATATTAAATAATCTATTAATTTAGTGTTTGTTAATGTATATAGTGTGTATATATAGTGTTTATTCATGCATCATGGTTGACTGATGACTTATTTGTTGATCATAATCATCGTATAGATTTCACATGAACAATCTAATTAACATGTATCTTGATGTCTTCTAAGGATTTTGTTTGAAAGTCAAGCATAATGTTCTTGTTTATGTACCGTGATTGGAAGATAGTGATTCTTATTCATGATGATTTTATGGTCTTTTACATGAATGATTTAATGACATGTTATTAAACTTGAAGGTTTTAATGGCATGAATGTTGAATTGAGTTGTAATGGTTTTGTTTGATGTTTGTATCACTTCTTATTCTAGAGCCCGTCCTAACATGGGAAAAAACTCTTCCTCTCAACTCTCTCTCTCCCCCCCTCTCTCAGGTCTCTCCCTCTCCCTCTCTCCCCCTCTCTCCCTCTCTCTCTGTCTCTTTGTCCCTCTCTTTGTCTCAACTCTTCGTCTATCTCTCCCTCTCACTCTCAGGTTCCTCCCACCCCTCTCTCTCTATCTCAAGTTACTCAGAGCTTCCTCTCTCCCTCTTTGCTTCCCACTCTCTCTCTCTCTCTCTCTCTCTCTCTCTCTCTCTCTCTCTCTCTCAAGCCCCCTTTGTCTCTCTCAAGTCTCTCTCTTAGAATTTCTCCCTCCATTTCTCTCTCTCAAGTCTCTTTATCTCTCTCCATCTCAAGACTCTCTTCCTCTGTCCCTTCCTCTCTCCCTCTCCCTCTCCCTCTCAAGACTCTATATATCCCTCTCATGTCTGTATCTCTCGCTCTCTCTCCCTCACTCCCTCTCTCCCTCCAAACTATATATCTCTCTCTCCTTCCCTCTATACCTCCCTCTCTCCCCCCCTCTCTCTCCCTTTCAACTCTCTCTCCCGATCCCTCTCAGGTCTTTCACTCCCACTTCTAAGGTCTTTCTCTATCCCTCTCTTTTAAGTCCCTCCCTCTCTCTCTCTCTCTTGTGAATTGGCTGCTCATCAATAATTTTGTTAATAGTGGTACATTTTCCTTGGTGATATTAATATTTAGCTGCTTTTAATTTTTTTTACAACTCATCTTCCTTGGTGGGAAAATTGATGGGAAATCCTACTTCATTATTAATATTTAGCCACATATCAATAAATATACTATAAATAAATATATTATATAATATATATAGTATATATTACATAATATTAATATAATATATAATATTTCATATATATACTATATGCTATATATAATAATTAAGATATATACTATATAGAAAATATGTACTAGATATAGTATAATATAATAATATATATTATATATTATATTATTGTATTAATAAATAATATATAATATACTATATAATATATTATATATAATACATAATATTATATATTTATGTATTATAAATACATAATACATATATAATACATATATAATACATATTATATAATATTATGTATTATAAATAATATAAAAATTTATAATTAATAGATATCCATTACGAACGAATATCTGTTTTAGTTCGGTATTACTAAACCAAAATGGATATCCATTCAGGATTTGGTTTGGGCTGGAAAGTCAACCCAAAAAATGTGTTTTTCATAGTTTGTTTAGTTTTTTGAAGTTCGCCCTTATGGTTGATGACTTATTTGACCCGATTTTCATCAAATGAAAAGGGTTTATTGAAAAAATTGTTAGCTTTCCACCAATATAAATTTTTCCTTATTTTGAATTAAATAAATAATTATTATTGATTTTCTACGTACATTACATCTAAAGTCCTGATTGATAGGTTGATTGAAAAACTTCTATAACTTTGAAACTACTTAACATTTTTTAAATCTACAAGATGCAACACATTCTATGCTTCACCTAATATAGGATAAAAAAAATGAATTTTAGATTTTTTGACCAAGTTATGGTGGTCAGACACAAATGTTTTAATAATTCTAAAAAATTCTAGTAAAAAAAATCATAACTAATTATTTTTGTGGAAAAAAATTACAAAAAAAAATCCGGCACATCCAGACATGTGTCCTCTACTTATATTTAAAAAATTAGAAAATAATATTATGTTTTTCTTGTACTTAGGGTGGTCAAACACAAACCTGTTTCCTTTTTTTCTAAAAATTTAGTACCACTGCATTGAAATTTCAAATTTTCTTAAAACAAATTTACTTTTTTCCAAAAAAGGACTAGTAGCCTAGAAGCTACATTCAATTTTCTACAACTTTTGTTCTTACATATTTTTTAAATTATGTTAATAACCTATTCAAATTTTTATGTCAATTTTCCTTAGAACTCTGATTTTCTAAATTTTCATTGCCACTTAGAGGCCTAGTTTGGACACCCATGATCCTGCACATACCCTCATATGTTGTTAGGTAGACCGTGGTAGTTTGATCAGTGAGTGGTACATGATGAACATGCCAATACCTATTATTTGACAAATGATGGAGTTCATCATAAGTTGAAGCCCCTGAAGAAAGTTCCTAGAAGGTATGAAGCAAGAGCATATGTGTTTTTCATTGATTCCTAAAGTTGATTGTGAATGATTTGCCTAGACCTACTCAAACATGGACAAACAAGAAAACAATAGTCCTTAAACAAGTGTAAACAAAAATTCCCCATGAAACTCATTCAAACACAAGAACAGGAAATCAAAGCAATGTAATCAAATAAACTACTAATGAAAATCTATTCTAAATGCTGAAACCAACATCCCATGGGGGAATTGGTGCTTCTTTGATGTGGAAAGAAGCCCTTTCCCAATTCCTTGATAAGCTTGATGGTAGATGTGTGATTCTTGATGAAAAATTCCAATAACCTAGCTATGGATGATAAATTCTATGCTAACTTGAATGAAAATATGGATGATTGTGGATAATAAACTTGTGGATCATAACCTTGTATAAAAATTTGGATGATTGTTGATCCCAAATCAATAGAGAAGGCCTATATTTATAATGAAGAAGGATTGAAGATTGAAGAAAGGGATGGATGTGGGATTAAATAAGGCACCAATGCATTGTGCCACTTGTCAACATGCTAATGAGGGAGAGTGGAGAAAATTTTGAACAATGTGCATGTTAAATGCATGTAGGTGAAATTTGACTTTCAAGAGGTGGCTTGTGTAAGAGGGGATGTAAGAGGAATTAATGCCAAGTTGGCTCAAGGAGAGGACATATAAGAGCCTTCAATGCAAGGGTGGAGGACAAAAGTCCTTTGGGAGGGAAAATTCAAATGGGTGGAATATTCAAAGAATATGCCATATTTGAATGAAAATAGGGTAATTTAAAACAAATAAACTGATTTACATGTACAACTTGACCAAGGTTGACTAACCCAAGGGTGGAGTTAAAAGCTAGAGGAATGGGGGATTATTGTTAGGAGTTAATTAATTTAGGATTAACCAACTTAGATGAAATTAGTTTGATTATGACATTTAATTTAAATATTTTGAGTTTATTTAAATCAAATGAGAGGATATTAGAACATTAGTAATTAAATAAAATTGATTTATTCAATTAAATGAAGAACATTAAGATTTAATTAAATAAAATTGATTTATTTAATTAAATGAAGAACATTAATTAAATAAAGTTGATTTATTTAATTAAATGAAGAACATTAGGATTTAATTAAAGTTGATTTATATAATTAAAGGAAGAATATGATGAAATAATTTGATAAAGTGTATTATCTAATTTTAGGAGGAATTAAATTAAATAAATAAATATTATTCAATTAATTGATTAGTGTAGAAATGATTAAGGAAGAATCGATTTTAGTCAATCAAAATCAAGTGCATGATATTAATCGAGATATTTCAAGTGTTTACATTTTGCCTTTCTTTGAAGCAATGTACTTGTTGCATTGGTTCAACGAATAACCTTGTTGAGATAAAAAAATTCAAAAAAATTATGATTTTTTTAGATGCCCCATTGCTGCCCTAGCAGAAAGAATTATGTTGGCATATTGCCCCCTTGAGAGATTGGATGAAAATTTGGATTTTTGGGTGATTTGTCGAAAAAAGATGACAAGTTTCCTAATGGGTCCAAAAAGGCTCCAAGATGTTGAAAATCTTCCAAAACGCAAAAAAAGACATGAAATGAGCTTCGATTGGGCAAAAATGGTGCCGGGGGTGCAAAACCTTAGTTTTTGACAGCTAAATCGGGGCAAAAAACCCTAATTTTCATGCTTAAATAGGCTTGGAGGGCTCACCTTCCATTAATTTTTGCATTCACACTTTGAAAGTTCTAGCCTTTTGAGCTCTGATCCTCTTGCAGAATGGTGCAACGAGTGCTTTCTTAACACATTTATGAGCTTTGATTGGGCAAAAATGGTGTCAGGGGTGCAAAACCCTAGTTTTTGACGGCTAAATCGGGGCAAAAAACCCTAATTTTCATGCTTAAATAGGATTGGAGGGGTCACCTTCCATTCATTTATGCATTCACACTTTGAAAGTTCTAGCCTTTTGAGCTCTGATCCTCCTATAGAATGGCGCAACGAGTGCTTTCTTGACACATTTTTGAGTGAGTCTGCGTGCACCAGATACTTCCAAGCATAGGACCATCAGTATGTGACCCAAACCGGACTTTGAAATTTATTTTTTGAGTGTATTTATTACACTTTAATGAGTCAAAGTCCCCAACATCGGTATAAAGTAATGCGCCAAGTGCAAAATCAGTGATGTTGAAGCTCAAATAGTGCCATTTGTGTAAATTGTGACACAGTTCACGATTTGACGTTAGGGTTTCAAATTTTAAATAGTGATGCTAGTGTAAATGATGATGCTTTGCTTAATTTAGAATTAGGGTTTTCTGGTCAAATGACGATGCATGTGTGAATGGCGATGTTGAGGTTGATTTAGCATTTTCAAAGAGTCCAGTGTCATTGTTTGGAGTTTTACAAATGGCAATTTTTTTGCAAATTGTGATGCATTCATTGTTCTAGGTCAAAAAATCCAAACAGGGTTAGATATTTTTTACGAATTTTGATGTCGTAGCTTTATGCGTGCAGGAGCTGATCTAGCCTATGCATTCATGTGAGCATTGCCCCTTAGTCCTACACATATTGGGTGATTTATTTGAGTTATGATAGGAGCAAGTAGGGAAGATCGGTCTTTGGTACGTCACTTATGCGCCCGTTGTCTGGACCCACCTGGCGATGATGATTGCATTGTGCAAGAGGTGGCAAAGTGAGATCTCATCTTTTCACCTTTCGACTAGTGAGGCAACCATGACCTTAGAGGATGCATGGTGGATCCTATGATTGCCGATACATGGTGATAATGTGATCTATGATATAGATTCCAACTCTTATGCATGTTTTGAGGTCATGGAGGTCAAGGAGCTTGCACTTGCTAAGGTCCAGATTGACTTGGAGTATTATAGAGGTTGGGTGCCAACTTTCAGGCTGATTTTTTCTACCATTATATCAAGGTTAGTGGCTCCAGATTGATGAGGAAAATACTTCAGTCTAGGATGGGGCTTGGCCTGGGAGAGGTTGCTTTATTGGATGACACTATTTGCCTAGGGACTAGTGATGCTGGCCTCATTGTACCACGACCTACATGATTTTGCATATTGTGATAGTCGAGCAATTGGTACCAGAGTGACACTACTACATATTTGGGTCTAGAAGCATATTGCCATGCTCTGAATGATTGTTACTTTGGTTGATATAGAGCCAAAGGATCCAATGATTTAGAGATACAGGGGTGGGATCACTGTGAGACATAGAGGACAACTCAATCTACCCTACTGGTGTCACATTTTAGATGAGATGACCATGTTCTACTAGCACCCCTCATTACAGATGCCAACATGGTACGATGATGTTCAATAACTATTTTATGCTCGACAGAACCGACTGATGCAAGGGAGGGAGCATACGATTATAGAGCACTACCTTCCAGATAGGGTGGCCTGATAGTTTGGAGAGGTTGAGAATCGATCGAATGACTAGTATACGAAAAATTTTCTAGATCATCCCAAGAGACTTCATGGGGACAAACAATTCCATTGTCCTATGCAATTGATTGCTTCCAACAATAGGTTGCTAGGCCATGGGCCTATGATTAGGGGCTAGTGGATCCAGGCACAACATGTGTAAATGATGATTGGTTTAGACCTTCATGCCGACTAATAGATCCAAGAGTGACACTTCCACGAGGGAGACCTCAGGGAAGGAGTGCTCAGAGAGCATAGGAAGGACACGGTGGACAAGATCCTAGAGCACCACCTAGAGATGGGTAGCCTCCATCGCAGCCAGAGTAGTAGCCACAACAGCTATAGTAGCCATAATAGCCAGATCCATGGGATGCCTAGATACAATAGTTTCAGGCACAGATACAAGGATTACAGGTGAAACTATAGGAAGTTACGATGGAGAGAGATTAGGCTAGGCAGAAGGTCCAAGCCCTTATTTCCAAGAGGGATCATGAGCACTTGTAGAGGCAGGCCATAGAGCTTTAGTTAGCTTAGGAGGTCGGCTGCAAACAACAACTAGAGAGAATGACTGCCACATCCCAGAGTAGGACCGTACCAACATGGATGTACCGTGAGGTAGTAGATTTCATTATCAGTAGGTTGTACCCATGTCCCAATGACAACTAGACTACTCCTAGCAGGCATGGGTCCAATAGAGAGATGACCGAACAAAGAGGTAGGTAAGCGAGGGGAGTAGCCACCAGGGCTAGCAACTGTATATAATTTTTTGATCAATGCTTGATTCTTTTTGAGATAATCTCACATGCTCCATTTTTGACAATCATGTGGGCATTGTATCTTGATTGATATACATACACTTGAGTCAGATTTGTACCATGAAAGTGATGATTTTTTGATATATGATATGGATATTATTGATTTATGATGCGACATGTTCACTTTATTTTTCCCTATGGATGGATACATTTTATGTTCTATGTAATGCAATGTGATTCTATATGATGTGATATGATGTATTATTATGTAGATGTTCATGGATGTTATGGATGCATTTCTTTTCTATATTATTTCTATGCACTTTTATGATGATGATGTTTGCAGTATAGATGTATGGATTCAAATTTTTATGGTATGCAATGATTCTAAGGTGCTTAGATTTTGATAGATCTATATTATGCCCCAAATGATAATGGAAAATGGATGATGCGATATGTTTATGATTATGAGATGTTATGATATGCTCCTTTTCTTTTCTAGTATCCTTTCTATGATGCATGTATGGATGATGTGATGATGTCTATATGATTATGTAATGGATGCAAATGTATGGTTTAATGAGATGCTTAGAATAACCAATCTATATTATGGTGTAATGATGGAAATACAATGCATGTGAAATGATCGGTGTTTCTTATTATATGTGATGCAATATGTTGATGGTTTGTGAATGCGGGATGGATGCATTCGTGACGTTTGATTGACTATCATGGTACCATGTTAGCGGAGAGAGAAAATATAAGAAATGAGATGATAAAAATAGGATCCAACAAGTCCATGATCTACCAAGACTTTATTAGAAATAATGATGAGAGATTGATGATGTTTCGCTTATCAGAAATTGAGATTTTAAAAGAGCTTACTTACCTTATATTTGATAACACACATAGGCATGATGCATCAAGGTATAAATAAATAGGATGGTGTTGTACCTAGTGTGATGGACTTTGACTTGACAATCAGATAGGAGTATCCTTGTTTACACCTAGCATAAAAAAAATATTTAGAATGCAATTCAGATATTTCAAATATCTCGAACCAAAACATAGGAAGGAAGGCCTTCCTATGTGGTCAACAAGACACCTAAAAAACCCTCCCTACGAACCAAACAAAACATGCATGAGGGTATGTGTAGGATCATGATGGGCCAAAAAGTGGCTATATGATGGGTATGTGGTTGACAAATTTTTTTATATGATGGGTATGTGGTTTTAAAAGGAGATTATGAGCTTTCAATCAATATAAATTATGCTTTACTTTGAATTTAATAAATAATTATTATTCATTTTCTATTTGAATCACAACTAAAGTCTTGATTGATAGGCTGATTGAGAAACATCTATAGCTTTCAAATGGTATCACATTTTTTGAATCTAAAACATGTGGACCACATTCTATGCTTCACATACTATAGGATTAGAAAAATAAAAAAATGAATTTCATGAAGTTTTGACCAAGTTAAGGTGGTCAGACATATGAGTTTTATATTTTTTAAAATTTGTAATAAAAAATTCATAATTAATTTTTATTTTGGAAAAAAATTACAAAAAAATATGCATCACATAGGGACATGAGTCCTCTACTTATATCTAAAATATGATTAAAAAATATGACCATTTTATTGTGGTTAGGGTGGTTAGAAAGACACCTACTTATTTTTCCCCTGAAATTTAAGTACTACTACATTGGGATTTCAAATTTTCAGCAAACATTTAAAAAAAAAAAAACCTAGTAGTTTAGAAACTGCATTCAATTTTGCTATAGATTCTATTCTTACATATTTTTGAAATAATATAGATAACTTATTCAAATTTTTACATCAAGTTTCCTAACTCTAATTTTTTTGAATTTTTTGCCACTTAAGGGCTTATTTTTTCCCTGATGATCCTGCACATACCCATGACCAAAGTTATATTACAAGAATATCCAACAAACACAACAAGCAAAAGATAATTATCAATGCCCCATTCCTTTCTCTCTAAATAATTTTGATTAGACATCATTGAGAGGTCATTGGAATGAGTGCAATAAGATAAATCAACAAGTCAAAGATCAAGTAAACAAACAAGCTAATATTCTTCATACCTCTAGCAAAGACTAAACTACAGTGATGCTTCATGTTGATGTCCATTGTAGGAAGGATGCATCCTAGGACATGACGATATCAGATGATTTGGGATAAACTAGATGATGGGCTATTAGTACCTAGGGGTTACTACCTCATTTACCTACTGATCTATACTTGAGATCCTTGATGTTTGAGTTTTCACTCTTAATCTGCAAGACTTGTTTCTGATTGTCTTACCAAAGGTTGGGAGTGACGATCATTTATTGTGAGTGGATTTTTATTGCGGATGAATGTGAAATGAGATGGATGATTTTTTTCAAATATTTGGATGTTTTTAATGTTTTGAAATGTTTTGAGGTTGTTTTTGGTATTTTTCAAAATGTTTTACAAATATTTTGATTTTCAAAATTTTCAATGTTTTTGTGTTTTCTGAGATTTTGACCAAGAACCTAACCTAAAGATCTATCCTAGGGGCCTCAGGGGCTGATCAAAGATTATCCTTGCCTACGTTATACATATAGAGACCATGTAGTTCAACTGACACAAAATCATTTATTGATGAGATATGAACAAATGAATTGCTAGTTTATTATGATAGAATCCTAAAGGACTGACTTAGGGTGTCCCTGCCTATGTTCAGAGCTCAGAGACCCATAGTTCTACAAGGCGACTCTATTTTTTGACTTTTTGACCTATTTTTTGGATTTTGATATGTTTTGAATGTTTTTGGATTTTTTATTTTATAAATATTTTTTGATTTTTTGATTTTTAGGAAGATTTAAAAATATACATGAATTTGATCCAATGTAGGTATAAGAACATGCCGCCAATGTGGTACGATAGACTACTCCGATATAGGAAGGACAAACTGCCCTTAGGAATGGGTTGTGTAGTACTACGAGGGATCGTGATACAAAGATAGGATCAAGCTATGATGTAGATGAAGATGGGTGTCAGAAGGATCAACAAAATGCGATGGATGAATGATGCATAACAAGCCATAAAGATCATGATGGATGGAGATTACTTATTTACAAGTTTTCACCAAGGTACTTGCCCAAAGCACCACAAAAGTGGTTTTCACTAGTGGACAATTTTTTCTTTACTGTTTTCAATCCTTTTTTTGATATTTTTGGATTTTTGATATTTTTTTATTTTTTTGTATTTTTGGATTTATACCTTGCAAGCTTAGGTATAAAACTTTTTGAGATGAGATCTATTGATAGGATACTACAGAGGCTCTCCCTCAGGTGTTGATAACTGATATTCTCTTGATTTGTAGATTGCTATGATGATGAAGGGTCCCAACCAATTGGGTTCAAATTTTCCCTTGTTGTCTGGATTTGGTACATTCTTCTGATTCTCCTTCAATACAAGCTCTCCAAATTGAAAGGTCTGACTCCTGATCTTCTTTTTGTAGATTCACTTGAGATGGTTCTGGTAGACTTGCAAATGGTTTAGAGCATCTATGCACTGCTCAACCAATAGTTCTAACTCATTCAATTGTGACACCCGATATTCTTCACCAGTGATGAGATTATGCAATGATATTCTTAAGGAGGGGAGCTCGATCTCAATAGGAATGATGGCTTTTGATCCATAGACTAAGGAGAATGGGTTTGCACCTATAGGTGTGCATATACTTGTTTGATAGGCCCATAGACATCCATAGACTAAGGAGAATGGGTTTGCACCTATAGGTGTGCATATACTTGTTTGATAGGCCCATAGAGTAGGATATTTTGTAGGTGCTAGTCACGACTAGCAACATTGATTGTTTTCTTTAGGATTTTTAGGATGGTTGTATTCATAGCCTTAGCTTGGCTATTTCCTTGGGGGTAGTATGGGGTGGAAAAGTGATGCTAGATATTGAAATTTTGGCATAGGTCTTGAACATCCTAATTTTTGAAAGGTGTCCCATTATCTGAGATAACGGCTTGAGGGACACCGTAGCAGAAAATTAGGTAGTTCATAATGAACTTATAAATATACTTTCCTATAATATAGGTCATGGGAATGGCCTCTACCCACTTTGTGAAGTACTCCATGGTGGTGATAATTAACCTATGTCCACTAGATGAGGTAGGCATGATTTTACCAATGAGATCGAGCCCCCATTGTGAAAAGGGCCAAGGTGTAATGATTGGGTGGAACTTCTGAGTTGGTGCATGGATGAGATCCCCATGCTATTGACACTACACACATCTTTGGATATTCATGAGCTTCCTTCTACATCATAAGCCAATAGTACCCAATCCTTAATAGTTTCTTGGCCAAGGTCATACCACTCAAATGTAACCCACAAATGCCATTATGTACCTCAATTAAAGCATTCAAGGCTTCCCCAAGATTAAGGCATCGCAACAAGGTTCCCTTGATACTCCTATAGTATAGGGTATCTCTTAAGATAGCAAAGTGGGATAACTTCTTGAAAAATGTTCTTTTAAGGTTTGGGGTGATATCAACAGGGAGGACTCCTATTCTCAAGTAGGTGTGTATGTCATCAATACCAAGGGTCATTGGGACCAATGATTTCACACATGAATTTAGACTCTAGTACCTTGAAAGCTGGTGTGAGAATATGCTCTACAAGGAATTATTGCTTAGGGATGTTGCGTGGGATATCCAGTAGTTATCCAATTGTTTCCACAGCGTCTACTACTCTTGTTTTCCCTGGGTATTTTCAAATGCGATGTCAATTACGAATCATTTGAGGCTTTCCACCAGTTTCTTGTATGCAATCAATTTTTCATCCTTCATTTGGTATTCATTATTGACCTAGTTGATGATAAGCTGCGAGTCTCCATAGACCTTGAGTTTCATGATCTACCATTGTACTGCAATTTTGAGTCCTCTAACAAGAGCCTCATATTCTAAAATTTTGTTTGTGCAAGGAAAAGACAACTTATATGACTTGGGTATACAATTTCCTTGTGGTGTAATGAAGAAGACTCCAACTCCTGACCCATGTTGTGTGTAAGATCCATCAAAATATGCTTTCCAGTGATCTGCTATACTTATGTTAAAGATGGACTCATTAGGAAATTATGATACCAATGGGTTCTCTGAATACATCAGTGCTTCTATCAACTAATCTGCAATTACTTGTCCTTTAATGGCCTTCCCTTCCACATACTCAATGTCATGTTATGTCAAGATCATAACCCATTTAGTTATTCACCCTGTGAGAATTTTTTTAGAAAGAAAATACTTGAGAGGATCTATCTTGTGAATGATTTTCCTAGACCCACTCAAAAATGGAAAAACAAGCAAACATTAGTCCTTAAACAAGTGTAAACAAGCATTCCCCATGAAATTCATTCAAACACAAGAACATGAAATCAAAGCAAAGTAATCAAATAAACTACTCATGAAATTATATTATAAATGCTTAAACCAACATCCCATGGGGGAATTAGTGCTTCTTTGATGTGGAAAGAAGCCCTTTCCCAATTCCTTGATAAGCTTGATCGTAGATGTCTGATTCTTGATGCAAAATTCCAATAACCTAGCTATGGATGATAAATTATATGCTAACTTGAATGAAAATATGGATGATTGTGAATAATAAACTTGCATAACTTGTGGATCATAACCTTGCATCAAAATATGGATGATTTTGGAACCCAAATCAATATATAAGGCCTCTATTTATAATGAAGAAGGATTGAAGATTGAAGAATGGGATGGATGTGGGATTAAAGAAGGGACCAATGACATTGTGACACTTGTTGAAACATGCTAACGAAGGAGAGTGGAGCATATTTTGAACAATGTGCATGTTAATTGCATGTACGTGAAATTTGAATTTCAAGAGGTGGCTTGTGTAAGAGGGGATGCAAGAGGAATTAATGCCAAGTTGGCTCAAGGAGAGGACATGTAAAAACCTTCAATGCAAAGGTAAAGGACAAAAGTCCTTTGGGAGGGAAAATTCAAATGGGTGGAATATTCCAAGAATATGCCATATTTGAATGAAAATAGGGTAATTTAAATCAAATAAATTGATTTACATGTGCAACTTGACCAAGGTTGACATACCCAAGGGTGGAGTTAAAAGCTAGAGGAATGTGGGATTAGTGTTAGGAGATAATTAATTTAGGATTAACCAACTTCGATGAAATTAGTTTGATTGTGACATTTAATTTAAATATTTTGAGTTTATTTAAATCAAATGAGAGGATATATTAACATTAGTAATTAAATAAAAATTATTTATTCAAATAAATGAAGAAAATTAGGGGGCGGGGGCCCTAGCTCGGTTGGCTAAGTAATTCCGTTGCAGTTCTGCTGGTCACGAGTTCTAGTCTCCCCCGTCCCGTGGTACCGGAGGGCGTGTCGCACCAGCGCCGCCGGTCACGTTAAAAAGTTTACCAGGCGCACTGCAGTTTATAGGGGGTCGTGCTACCCGATTCCTGCAGTCTAAAAAAAAATAAAAATAAATGAAGAAAATTAGGATTTAATTAAATAAAATTGATTTATTTAATTAAATGAAGAACATTAATTAAATAAAGTTGATTTATTTAATTTAATGAAGAACATTAAAATTTAATTAAATAAAATTGATTTATTTAATTAAATGAAGAACATTAGGATTTAATTAAATAAAGTTGATTTATTTAATTAAAGGAAGAACATTAGGATTTAATTAAATAAAGATTTATTTAATTAAAGGAAGAATATGATGAAATAATCTGGTACAGTGTATTATATGATTTTAGGAGGAATTAAATTAATTAAATAAAGATCATTCAATTAATTGATTATTATAGAAATGATTAAGGAAGAATCAGTGTTAGTCAATCATAATTGAGTGCATGATATCAATCAGGATATTTCAAGTGTCCACATTGATAAAGAAGATACTATTGAGGTGCCTATAGAGGTTTTAGATTTGTTGAATGAGTTTCAAGCTATTATTTTTGATAATGTACCTAAAGATTTGCTTCTAGTAAGAAAGATAGGTCATTAGATGGACCTGATTCATGGAGCTAGTTTTCCAAATAAGGCATCTCATTGTATGACTCCAGCAGAGAGTGAAGAGTTGACCAAACAATTGCAAGAGTTGTTGCAAAAATGATTGATTAGGGAGAGTTTGAGTCCATGTGCAGTCCCTGTAGTACTAGCACCAACGAAGGATGGGGAATGGTAGGTGTGTACAGACTCTAGATCCATCAACAATATCACCATAAGTAAAGATTTCCCTTGCCAAGAATGGATGACATTATGAATTTTTTGAGTGGAGCTGAGTACTTCATGAAGATAGACTTGAAGAGTGGATATCACTAGATCTAGATTAAAGAAGGAGATAAATGGAAGACAACCTTCAAAACCAAGGAGGTCTTGTACAAGTGGTTAGTCATTTATTTTGGGCTAACCACTGCACCGAGCACATTTATGTGGCTTATGAATGAGGTATTGAAAGAATTTTTAGGAAAGTTTGTTATTGTTTACTTGGATGATAGTTTTATTTTTAGTAAGAAATTGGAGGAGCACTTGATGCATATCTGAAGAGTTTTTTAGAAGCTAAGGGAGGAGAAGTTGTTGATTAATTTGAAGAAATGTAGTTTTGTGAAGACAGATTTGGTGTATCTATGATTTTTCTCTTAGCAGAGGGTCTCAAAATGGATCTAGATAAGGTGAGAGCCATCATTGAATGGCCTATTTGAAGGAGTGTTACAGAGGTAAGATCATTTCATGGTCTAGCAAGATTTTATAGAAATTTTATTAATAATTTCAGTAGTATTTGTGCACCTCTCAGTGAAGCAATGAGAGGGGATAGAAAAGAGTTTAAGTTGACTACAAGAGTAGCCAAAAGTTTTGACATGTTGAAGAAAGTTACTAAGCAACCTGTTTTGGAACTTTTAGATTTCAATAAGTTTTTTTAGGTAGATTGTGATGCTAGTGGCACTACCATAGGAGTTATTTTGAATCAAGAAGGTGGGTGATCCCACAATACTAGTTTACAATTTTTTGCCAAACTGGACACTAAACTAATCTTTTGTAACTAAATCTTCACTTTTCGACACCTATAGTGGATAAACCATGAAGGATTTGAAGATGATGCAAACTAGTGATTTGTGAAATTTTGTCTGTAAATTCTAAATATATTTTTTTCAAAAATTTTGGAATCATATTGCACTTCTTTTTGCATCTCCTTCAAAAACTAGTTTTTTTTAGTAAACACCATTTTAAGGAGTGACACTCACTGTATAACACAACCTTTTTTCCATGAAGGATAAAATTCTATTATTTTCAAATTTGGATTTGTAACTATGATATCAAGTGCTTCTAATGGTTTCATAGTGTTTGATTTATTTATTTTTCCTTAATCAAGTTTTGAAGTCAAACCACTTACGATTTAGACATGGACAGGCCGTATAACACAATTTTTTTTGTATGAATCGAAATTCAATTTTTTTTTTGTTGGATCAAATACTTCAATATCTGGTGCACTCATATTTTTCAAAAAAAAAATTTATAATCTTCTATTTTTCCACATGTGCAGAACAAAGAGCTTGATTTTCAATGAAAAACCTACATTCACAAGAAATAAAAAATAAATATAATATAATCAAATTAAATTTAATTAAAATTATACTTTTTTGGAAGCTTATAATAAGGACAACATAATTACAAAAAATATATTTTAAATGAATTCATTTAAACCCCCAAAAGATAAATCAAAAGTGGTTTTTTATCAACATTTTGATAGTTGTAAAGGAGACTCCATTATAGGTATGGTTTAAAACTAGCGGGGTTCTATCCAAGGGGGCTTGGTCTAAGGTGGTTTGATCTAACCCTCTTCAATTGGAATCCTTTAAATGGAACGTTTCAAGGCTTAAATCATTATATTTTCTAAAAAAATGTGATTTCAGCAAAAATCGGGATCTCCCAGAAACTGTAAACCACTATTGTGGCAACACCCAAGTGATTTGAAGAAATGGAGACTATTTTTTTCCAAAAGAATTTGTTTTATATACTGATCACCAAGCTTTGAAATATTTCAATATTCAAGGAAATTTAAATCAAAGGAACTTAAAATGGGTTGAGTTTTTGTAGAGTTATACTTTTTTTGTAAGCACGTGAGTGGAAGGTCAGACAGAGTTGCAGATGCCTTAAGTAGAAGGAAAAAATTGTTGATAGAGATGAATATAGAGATTGTTGGGTTCAATGTGCTCAAGAGTTTGTATCTAGAAGATCCAGACTTTGCAAAAGGTTAGAAGGATTGTTTGGAACCTATTACATTGGATAGGACGAGGTGGTTGGATTTCTTAATCCAAGATGGGATGTTGTTTAGAGGAAGCCAGATGTGCATTCCAAGTAGTTATATGAGAGAGAAGCTAATCAAGGAGAAGCATAGTGGGGGATTGGCTAGAAATTTTGGTTGAGATAAGACCATTTCTCTTGTTAGTGAGAATTATTATTGGCCATAGTTACAACAAGATGTGAAGAAGTTTGCACAAAGCTATAGAGTATGTCAGATGGCGAAAGGAACAAGTTAGAATATGGGATTGTAGTAGCCATTACTTGTACCTGAGAGGCCATGGGAGGATATTAGCATGGATTTTATTTTTGGCTTGTTAAGGACATAGAGAGGGCATTATTCCATATTTGTGGTGGTGGATAGATTTTCAAAGATGAAACATTTTATCCCATGTCATAAGACTAGTGAAGTTAATATTGCAGAGTTGTTTTTCAGAGAGGTGGTGAACCAAAGAGTGTAGTTTTAGACAAAGATACCAAATTTGGTTGTTATTTTTGGAGGACATTATGGAAGAAATTGAAGAAAAATTTGAAGTTTAGTTTTGCACACAATCCCCAAACTAATGGACAAACAAAGGCAGTGAATAGGAGTTTGGGTAACACTAGTAGAATTTGGAAAATAAATGATTACGTGACTAAAAATTTTAGTCACATGACTAAGACTAGTAAAACATTGCAAATAAATGACTAATTTGGTCATTTATAAGTGACTAATTTGGTCATCAGGTAAAATCACAACTAAATGACTAAATAGATGACTAAATAAATGACTAATATTAGACAAATAAAAATGACTAATATTAGACAAATAAAAATGACTAAATAAATGACTTACTCTATTAATTTTTCTTTTGAATTTGATCATAATCCATAAAGCTTAAGCCCCCCTCGTGGGACCCCTACCTAAGCAGGCTATTTGGCCACCTAGGTTGCTTGGTGCACCAAAAAAACCTATTGCATGGAAGACATTGCCTCTCGGTGCAGTCTTAAGGCCTTCACATATTTTATAAAAAAAATTAACATTTTGCTACTAAATGGTAATCATTCCTACATCCATGTGTCACTACTATACAAAGAGAGGATTTAAAACATTAATTTAAGACAAATATTAATTTTTTCTTAAATATATATTTTATGTCGAAGGCGTATCCTACTTCAACAAGACAAAGCTAAAAAGTACAATCAAATGGTTTCTATCATCTGTCAACCATTGAAATTCTTTCAACCATTGATTGAAACCATCCTCAATAATGAAAAAATATTGAAATACATACACCACCAATTGCATAGTGGTCATGGTTTTATTGCTCTTTATTTGAGAAGATGCAAAGTCGTATCCCTCACATTAAATCACTAAAGTAATTGCAACATGATGTCTTTGCAGTTCTTGTACGACATGTTCAATGAATCATGCGTTTAAACCAACTTGGAAGGAGGAAATATTTATTATGGCCATAGGAAAATTATGAGTAACAATTGTTTATTCTTTTTGGTAGGAAATTTCTGATTGATGTGACTCTGGAGGGGCTTTGAATGTTGCATTGCTATTGTCCCCACCGCTTTCCCACCGCTCCTCCAAACTCTTCCTTGTTGGTATTGAGCTTTCACTTCTCCAATTTGGCGAGCTACAACTTGAAAATAAGGCTTTGACGAGGGTTTTAGAGTATGTCTATTAAAATGAAAATTACCACCAGATCCTAATATTGAACGTATTTAGGTTTTAACATTACGACATTCTATTTTTATTTTTATTTTTAAATAATTTTTTTTTGAAAGAATTATTTTATATTTTATTTAATATAATATTTGATTTATAATTTTTTTAAGGTAAAATTTAATATATATATATATATATATATATAATTTTAATATACAATTTTATTTATAAGTTTATTATATGAAATGTGGATTATATTTTAATAATAAAAAATAAACTATAAATAATTTAATTATACTTATTATTATATATTATTATATATTATATTTATTAAAAATAAAACTATTAATTACATAAAATGATTAAAATTTATAATTATTATTATGTCGAAGGCGTCCCGTGCTTATTATTTGTGAGCCATTTTTACCTCTGACGGTGTAGATTGGCGGACAGGCAATCGCCTGCAATGAAATCCATCCCAACTACTCACCATTTTTCCTATCACAACACTGATTGCAACAGATGTAAATCCCATGTCGGTAGGAATGCATTTACTCTCTCTCGCCACTTGATCTTGGATTATACGTAGACAATTAAACTTTTGTCAAAAGATATCTACAACTTTAGGTTTTCTTAAAATCCTTTCTGTAAGCTCTCCTTTTCCTCGTCCTCGATATCACTAAGAGAAATACCCATTACTGTAGTTTTTTTAAGGTAAATCACTTGTGGTTTGTTTTATTACAAGATTTTGGCAACCTGTACACACCTAGCTTAATTTTATTTAATTCTATATCTATTGTTTTGTTACCTGTGCATAGGTTGGTTTGTTAGGGCGTCATCATATTGTTCTGCAAACTCTGCACATTTTTATTTAAGCTCTACCTTCCAGGTAAGTTGCTTGCCAATAATGGAGTTCATTATATGAACAAGACAAGAAGCTGAAGGAATTACCATGCTATTTTGAACGTCGCTTACTTTCTCATCTTCCATTCGAACATGCAAGATTATAAACAATTGAAACAATTTAAGTGGACTAAATACACATTTCATTTTTTTAAGCAATGAAAAATGTACAATTACCCTTCTCGTTTTAATGACCTATTACATTATCTTCCCTTTTTTGCTACCTTTTGCGTGAAGGGACTGCACTTTAGTCTGGTAAAGATTAGATAGTTTTACATTTGTTCAAGCATTTTTAATTAGATACTATCTCGAATAAGTAGATTTAGATGAAAGAAAGGTGTGAGCCTGATGTTTAAATTCTGATGAAAAATCCTTGGTGATGGAGAGCTAAGCACAAAGCTGATAATAAAAACACGAGCCTTTTTTGCTTCTGTAAAAGAGAAGTTAGAAGGGATAGGGTGTACTTTGATAACATTGCCAAGGAGGAAGAAGTATATAATTCAAACCTTATATTGTCAAACCTTAATAACAATTTTTGTAGCGCGATAGACGTGCTTTGAGAATTTTCAGTCTAGAGTAATAAATTGGTCCTCAATGTTTCCATTCTTTTTTTGTAGAGTTATTATTTCTTATCTTTCCAAAACCTATAATGTTAAAACCGTGGCCATCATAAACATGTATAATTCACCCATTTTGTTTCAAGGTGAACTATCTGAACAAACATTCATATCAACCTTTGATGGTACAGAGGACATCTAACAAAAGTATATAATTCATGTAAGGGAAGTCCATATCAATGGAGAATTCCTTTTGGGTTTTTAGATCTAATATTAGATTGTCCAATATGTTGGAAAATTTGTTTCCAATTATAGGCCTTACTTAGATGTAAATTGATCTCAAGATTTGGCTGTACGATTTCTATTTTTCAATCCCATCAATCTTATGCTTTAAAGATTGAAGGGTCTGTTTAATTTGCTTGCAGAAAGAATGAAAGATAATTTTTTTGGAATGGATTAATATCTATGGATGACTGAATTTTTTTAATGGGACCAAAGAGTAGAAAATGTTGAATACTATATAATATAATTTTCTTCAATTGTTTGGTGTTCAACAACTATCCACTCTCACAAAAGATGGTAGGCATTAAATACCAACCATATTCTTATTCATATCTCTTTTGTCTCGGGTTTGAATCTCTCAACTGACATTATTCTTATTCTTACATGAATGGAGAAACATCAAAAAAACTTGAAACTAAAACTGGGCTCAAAAAAATATTTCCAAATTAAATATGTTAAATGGGGCATCTGGATTCCTGCCACTCGCAGTCTAGCAAATGATAGGTCTAGGAATTTTGCTACTGACCATTCTTCAATTTAACTAAAATTGCTAGGCACCCTCTCTATCCCTAAAACAAAAACCCTACATGTTGTAAATCTTGGTATATGCATGTGTATACATACCTAGAGATATAGTTTGTTTGAACTTCATATACTCCAAATATGCAGATCTATTTAGTTTGTGAATGCATGTATACCCAACTCTTTATAGTATGTGTACATACACATTTTAATATCTCAAATCAAGTGAATGTACCTACCAGATGATAAGAGAAGAATTTGAGGAGATCTTGGGATTGCTTCAAGCCAAAAAAAACTATTTCTAGGCAGAATGAAGATTTTCCAGTCCAAGTTTAGTGCATATATTCTATTGCTTCCATGTTTATTGATCCAATAGAGTTGAAACTTTTGATTTTGCACCTACATTATTATACAATCTGAGAAACATATAAAACACTTTAAAACAACAGAATCATAGCTTAGAAAAATTTATGCCTAAGTGACATTGTAAGCCCTGTATGTAAGATTGAAAATGTAGTTGTTCTTGCTTGATTCTTCCACAACTTGTAGCGTGATTTTTAAAAAGCCCCAAAAAAGTAAAGAAAGAATAGAACAAGCATTTTGAACCCAAAGCGTAATATCTGGCAAAGGAAAACATGATTAGACAATTGGTACAACATATAAGGCACTTTCTTATGCTATATATTGTCAAGCAAAGTGATTATCTGGTTGACAATCATAACCAGTCTTAATAAGTAATTGTATGCTTGAAGTCTGCAGTTAGGTCCATTACATAGATAAAATGCAAGTTCTGATTTTGGATCATTCAGCATAGGTGGTAGTTCCACACGAGAAGTTAGAAACACTCTCAAACAAGGGAGATTTATTGCTAGTAGTTCAACATGAGAAGTTAGGGACACTCTCAAACAAGAGGGATCCATTACTTCGCAATTTTGTTTCCCAATGCAATACGTGCAATCCCTTGCTTCCTGCATAATTTATATGAAGATGGCTATGAAGATGTTGTTCTACTACATAAGCAATCATATAACAAGCAGTAATGTCTAAATTGAGAACAATTGATTGGAAAAACTAGTATTTAAAATAGAATGAGAAAAGACAGCATAAGCAAGGAAACAAAAATATCATTACCTGTCACTAAGAGACTTTGTGGCACTATTGCAACTTGCATGCTTTTATTCAATTGAAAATCAAAAAATTGAAAAAACATTATGTACAATTTTTTTATTCAATACATGAAGGAAGCTATCTGCAAGAAATAATATATAGTTAGTAATCAATTCAATTTCTTTTTTTTTTAGTCTTTGAATATGCTATTTGATAGTCGAGTATGATTGTACCTAGTAATACAATATATTGATCATTGTTCAATACAACTTACATTGATTAGAACATTGTTTTGATTGAGAGTGAATTGTCCCTTTGCATGGAAGTCTCGTAGGATAAATATAATTGCTGACTTATCTTCAATGTATTCTTGATAGGTAATAAATTCTAGACTAAGATAATGTGTTTATTTCTAATAAAGCCTTTTCAACAAATCCATTTTGTACATTTCCAGCAAACATAATGACATATTTTCAGGTAGTCTTTAAATATTAGCTAAATTTTCCAAAAAGAATCAACTCACATAGCAAGATATGCTACGACTTAGACAATCAATTGTGTCTGGTTGTGGACGGTGATCTAATTTAACCCTTTCTATCTTTAGGTTTATGATTATAATGTAAGTTCGCTGCCACCGCACTCATCTCCATCATTTTCTTCATTTTCATAGCTTCTCCATCAACTCATTTTACACTCACATTGATTTTTTCCCTGTGCTTTTGTTTGTAGTTGTTTAGGTAGCTCCATTATGCATTCTGTAGAATGCAGACCTCTCTCTGTCTGCCATTGAAAATGAGAAGCAGACAAACATGTAGAGATATTCCTTACAATAGCATGGTTACAGACCATAGCCTGAGATGGATTTTCAACATTGTGGACAATGTCCTACTCTTTGCATACATTAAGGATATCCTGCACGAAAAAGGTCTGAGAAATTATCGGGTGTGCCACACATGGGCATCCATCACAAATGATTTTGTTGTGAAGCTAGGCAATAGAGTTACAAAAATGACAACTAGAGATTGGATTCTTGATCAGAGTTTCATAGAAAATGAAATTCTACATCTTGGGGAACACTCTAACAAAGGTCCTCAAAAATTGGAATAAGGAAAATTTTCTTTCCCCCAAATGGAAATCTCAAGTATATTCATAATTTTGATTTGAAAGCCGATGAGTTCTTCTTTATATCCTCAGGCATGATGGTAACTCTCTTGGTGTGGTTGGCACACAAGTTTGTGTCCTCAAAGAGCCTCACCAGGTACGCCTCTGTTGCCTCTTGCAACACCAACATGGTTGAGCTCTGGAAGTGCAGATCTTAAAAGTTTCGCACAGTTAGATCCCCCAAAACTTTAAAAAAAAAGTATTAGGAATTGTGGTAGCATCAAATTGTTAATGCCAATTTTATTTTAAAGTTGAAAAAATATGTATGAGGTGGTTAAATTTAACTTAGAATATGTTCAATTTTTTAGAACTTTGTTCTTTTATTTCTACTTTTCATAGATTTAATTAAATCCCTTGCGAATGTTTAGATCTGAGCAGCAGTATTTGCAAGCCATTTTTACCTCTGACGGTGTAGATTGGCAGACAGGCAATCACCTACAATGAAATCCATCCCAACCGCTCACCATTTTTCCTGGCACAACACTTATTGCAATAGATGTAAATCCCATGTCGATAGGAATCCATTTACTCTCTCTCGCCGCTTGATCTTGGATTATACATAGACAGCTAAACCTTTGTCAAAAGATATCTACAACTTTAGGTTTTCTTAAAATCCTTTCTATAAGCTCTCCTTTTGCTCATCCTCAATATCACTGAGAGAAATACCCATTACTGTAGTTTTTTTGAGGTAAATCACTTGCGGTTTGTTTTATTACAAGATTTTGGAAACCTATACACACCTAGCTTAATTTTATCTAATTCTATATCTATTGTTTTGTTACCTGTGCATAAGTTGGTACATTAGGGCATCATCATATTTTTTTGCAAACTCTGCACATTTTTATTTAATCTCTATCTTCTAGGTAAGTCGCTTGCCTTGGTTTCAATGAGCTTTTTAGGATACTGACTGCATCATGAGCCAAAAATTTTGGTTCCCATTTTCCTTACCGTTCTGATGATTGCATAATGTTAAAACCTAAATGTGCTCATTATGAAGATCTTGGCCATAATCTTGACCATAATTTTCATTTTAATAAATGTACTCAAAAACCCTCACCAATGATCTTGGCTATAATTTTCATTTTAATAAGCATACTCTTAAACCCTCGCGGATGAATTTTGTCAAACAAATCACATTTCCTCCCTCTCACACCCCTATATCCCCACGCCTTGCCTAAGTTCACCTTTGTAGTAATTTTATCAAATAATTTACTGCTATCCTCTACACTCCAACTTGACAAAATCCCTATTCACAAGCTTCAATACTGGCGCGGCTGGGAGAATGTTGGCAAAGACATAGGAATTTGGCTTTATACCTACCCAAAACCATTTGAAAAATATATTACAAATACCATGAAAATTTTAGATGGCATGGGTTGGGATGATGGAGGTATGAATTTAATGGTTTTAGTGGATATGTTCTTGTTCTTCCTTCAAAATGTACATTATTTTCCAATACCATTATTTTCTTTCGCTTTACTTATCCTAACTTTTTTATTATTATATGTTACATTTTCTATAAGATTAAGTTAAAAAAATCTGGTTGTTTCCAATGTTATTTTTCCATTTCCAGAATGTATGGAGGCTTTTATTTCTAATGGTATTTTTCTTCAAAAACCATACTTGTTTCCAAGCCTTGTGCAACTTTGCTTTAAACTATGTTTCTTATTAGTGACCTATTATTACTTTTGCTTTCAGTTCTTTCTTCATTTTTGGAACCATTGCTTAAAATAAATTTATCTAGATATATTTCTCTTTAGAAATAAAAATCACATTAGCCGTACTCTTAAAGAAATATTACACACTCTAACCAATACTGCAATGGTCTAGCTAACAATAGTTATTAAGAAGGTCTAAGCAAACTTACAAGCTTCAACTTGCATAGTTTTATTACATAAATGTTATTGTAACGAAAGTTAAAATTTATTGATTAATGATAAATTCAAACAACAATTATGTGCTATGATCACTAGGCAATATGATGGACCAATAGGTCTCTACTTGAGAGAAATAAGGTTCTAGAAACTATTGCTTTTTGGCTAGTGTAGCTTCAAATCCACCATCTAGTTGTTTCATAATTGTGTAAGGCATATGAGTCCCAAGAAGTTTTTCCCAAATATGAAGAAGGGCTGTGAAAAGTTGTACTTCACTCCATAGTGCAGGTGATGAATGCCGTGATATGTTGTGTTGTTCTCGAAAAAGATTTGAAAGGGATTTACAAGTGGCAAGATTCCATAATGATCATCTACTCCTTTAATTGTTGCAAAGGAGAAAAAGAATATGGATGTTCTAGGGTTCATCCCTGAGAAAAGATAGGATAGAGCACCACCAATTGTATCTAGAAGCAAAACCCTCCAATGGATGATTGTACATTGCTCCATAAGGCCAGGGCACTATAAGCCTATGGTGCCTTGAATGAACATTTTGATACAAGAATTTTCTATGGTGCATAAAACAGAACAAAACCAATAAACTAATTATCAGAAAATCAAACTGAAAGAAACATA
>VDFB02072115.1:0-16655 GCA_007258455.2 Sequoia sempervirens
TAAAAATGCCACTACGTACCCTTGTAAAGATCGACTCATAAAATCTATTTAGACTATAATTTGACAATATTGAAAGAGATGAAAAAATATTATCTTTAATTAAAGGGATACGCTAAAATCGACAATTTTTATGTATGTTTATGGATTGCTTTAGTAATATTTACAAGGAGTTTGAATATTTTTCTATGTGCACTTGATTATCTTTAATAGATGTTGTCTTGGAGGACTTTGAGGAAACTTGCTACTCAATTTTGAAGAGCTATCTAAGAAATACAAGAAGATCAAATCAAACCTTCCTAGTTGAAGAATCCAACAAAAATATGACATGAATTTTTTTCTCCTATTCTTATGATTTATTTGGTATTTAATCCTATAAATGATCTTTTGCATGCATAATGAACTTCCTCCTTGAAGTTGTGGTATTGACATAGTGTGATGGTTTAAATGTGGTGTTGTTGTTCTTGCCACCAAGGTTCAAACCCCATTGGGATGCTATTGTTGAGTGTTTATATTGGGGATGAGGTCCCCCATTTGTGACCTCACTGGTTCATAGCTCCAGGTCAAAAGCAATTATTGTGATAAGTTTAATGTGACGAGGCTTGCATTCAAAAAGTTATGGGTCTAATTTTTTATGAGTCTTTCTTAAATATAAAATCACCATGTTAGGCCTACTCAATTGTATGTGGTCACCTAAAATGGATCAAATTCTTGAGTACATAATGACTCCAAATTTATATTTTTTATAATTATGAGACATTTATGGTTTCCACCTATTTAAGAATGTTGAATTTCTCAAATGTTGAGACCTAGTTTAATATACATACATACATACATACATACCTATATATATATATTATATATATATATAATATAAATAGTAACCTCGTGTAATTGCAAGGTTGAGACACCACTTTCCTAACAAAGATCAACATTTATTTTAGAGAAGGTTATTCATTTCAACACTATAACAATCATCATTCGACAAGTTTTTACTTCTTCATGCTTCATCGATTTTTTTCATGATTCCTATTCCTTTTGAGACACTATTTTGGAGGCTTGGATTTTTCCCATGAGGTTTTGTCCTTTTCCCTTGTTGTGAGAGATTAGATTATTTATACATGGGTACCTCATTAGGTCTTGCTTTCTGAGACCCATCATGCATTATTTTATTTTTATGCATTGAATTTTTAGGGTTCATTATAAATATGAAATAGATTGAATAACCCAAGGAGTTTTTTAAGAGAAAATCAAATTTACATAAAATGAAAAAATATAAAGAATACAAACTAGAACTCTCAGAGATTATGCAATTTTGATATGATAGAATTGCATTAAGAGCTTCCAAGATGAATGTATGAAAACAAAATATGGGTAATGAGTTTATATATAACTAAGGAGATGATGTAGGTGGAAAATCCAACCAATAGGAATCAACCACAAAAAGTGGAGGATGCCATCAAAAGTGGAAATTTTTCAACCCTTTAAGGAAGGGGACACCACACCACTTATCTCTTAGTCATTTAATAATAAACTCACTTTATTATCCTAAGAAATCTTAATAAAAGTGTAGGAAAAACCTAAGATTAAGGGAAAGTAAATTAACCCACTAAGAAATAAAAACCTATACTAACATCCCCCTTTAAGGGTAGCTTAGGATAATATTAAAGATTATGGGTCTCCAAAATGAGGCAAAGTTAGGTACCCATGTACATATCAAATTATCCACCAAAGAAGAAGAAGCACCCCCCACAAATAGAGAGAGAACAACCCAAAAAATAGAGAGAGAGAGAGAGAAGAAAAGGACTAAGTAGTCCACACTAAAGAGATCCAATGGTATATGCTCAAACCAAAATGTAGAAGATGGTCCATGATCATCAAACAATGTTCCTCCCCTTAGGAAGAAACAAAACCAATGGTTTATGTAAGCTATTTCCCAAGCCTTGAAAGGAATATGCAAGAAAAAAGTAAAAACTATATGAAGTCTCTAAATTTGGTTCAAGTGTCCCCATATCAATGTTGAAATTTGCCACAATTAAATTAGGTGTTCTAGGCCACATTAATGAAGATGAAAATTTTAAATCTCCTAGAGACAAATGTAGAACACCATCCAAAGATAATGATAGTTTGAAAATAGTTGTGCAATGAATGTCATCAAAGAGGAGAGATAACCCCTCAAATGCGTCCTCAAAATTTGAAATGTGAGACTCTATAAACAAGCTTGAAATACCTATCAAAAAATCATCCCACAAAGCTATATATGAAGCATCAGGACAAAAATTATTTCAAAATATTTGAGCACCAAGATAAAATTTATGGCCTATTGAAGAAATTAGCAACAAACATCTTCAACCTAAAGGAAAAAGATGGAAAAAATTATTTTCAATACTTGTATGTATGGAAAGTGCTCATCCCTAACTTTTTAGTGATATCTCATTTTAAAAAAATGGAAACCGTGGAAAAAAGTTATGTAGGTTTTAAAAAAACCAAATTTGGCCTATTGGAGGGCCTTGGTGCCCCCCTGGTTGCCACTAGGTGGCATCGTTGATTGAAGTGGTGCCTAGGTGACACTTGAGTGATGATACAACAAAGATTAGATTGAGATTTAGTGGTTTGAATAGTAACCACTAGCAATTAGGAGAGATAAGGTCACACTATTAATTTTAAATGTTGGTAGTTAAAATTTAGAACTATGATTTATTAATTCCTTGGTGGCGGTTTAGAAGACTCTCTTGATGGTCAGTGCTAGTAGATAAGGATGCTCTATGGGCATCTTATGGTCATGGGGGTTAAACCCCCTATTCCTTAGTGCTTAGGTGCTTTCGCCAAGCACTTTGAGCATTAATTTATTTTATTTTATTTTTTTAAAATGTTGAATTTAAATTTTTTGTTCATGATTTTTAATGAAAAAATTCATATGACATGTAGCGAGGGGGGCCATATTTCCCTCTTGGATTTTTTTTGCCTTGGCGGAAACTAACACCAAACATGAGTAAATTTTAAGTCAAAATTCATCTCCTCGGCCTCTTGAACATAATGGTAAGGTCCTTTTTGGCTGAAAAATGCTTCTATAAAAACTTGTTTGTCAGATATGAGTTTCAAACCCCTGTTTGCAAATTTATCAAATTATCTCCAATTTGGATGAAATGAAAGCCATTCCTGACTTTATTGAGCCTTGATGTAGGAGCATCTGGGTCCACAGGTGATCAACATCAACAAAAAAAAATTGATTTGGTTTTGTTGTTTTTCTTTTGCTTTTCTTTCCTTGTGGATAGATCAAATTGGTTTCTATGGTTGATTGCAGAAGAGTTGACTAAAATTTTATCATAGATTGAAAAATTCCATACATTTTGAGTGCTCATCGTTCATAATTTCATGAGCTTGAATATGTACACTTTGTGTAATTAAATGGCAATTTGATTTGTACAAATCATGCAAATTATTATTCAATATTTTATGAAAGCATGGACCTTTACGAGCATAGAAGATGAAAAAAAAATGGATTTGAAGAAATTATGAAAGGAATGTGAAGAGGAATCACTCCAAAAGTGGAACAATAAAGTGCATATTTGTAAGTGAATGAGGTGTGCCTAGGTGAGGGGAAGACCTACACCACATTCCAAGGGTTGAAACTGTAGCATGGTGCATAACAAGCCCGATTAAGTTGAAAGATTGGGGAACAATACATGGGGAAAAAATAATTAAATATCTCTAGAATGGAGAAGAGTCTTCCATGCAACGAAACAAGAGGGTGATGCCAGTTTAAAAAGTAAAGGTTGTCGAATGAAATACAAATAAGAATGAGGATTATGCCATATAAGTGGTGGGAATTTGAATTGAAAGATATCACCCATTTCTAAGATTTGTTTTCATGTTGTAAGTGATTATCTAGAAAATAAATTGGTGTGCAAAGATTTGGAAGGTGGGTAATGTGGTATAATGCTAGTCATCATATTAGAGATTGGTGATGGTATCCAATCAAATGTTGGAAAGTGGTTCAAGAAACTACATTGAATGCATATTTGAATAGTAATGTGTGGTTTCAATCTAAAGGATGTTGAACAAGACAACTAAGAGGGGGGTGAATTAGTTGTGACAAATTTTAACTTTTACAAACTTTTACCAAAAATTAGATCAATCAAAAATCTTTTAGTCTACTAAAATGATTAAACATTAAGTGAAAAGGTAGAAATTTAAAAAGCATCACACATACACAGTAACACCATATTTATGTGGAAGACCCAATAAGGGAAAACCACAGTGAGGATTAGCTCACAATATAAAGAATATCAAAACTGATTATAGAGGCTCACTGTCTAGATTAGGAATCACTGTCCAACAAGGGTTAACCACACGAAGGGCTCATTTCCACACAAATACAAAGAAGATAGAAGATATATGTTATAGAGAAAACAAATGCAATAGATATTTCTACCATGATTCACTCAACCACTTGTAGACATGCATGAATGATAGAGTACACCTTTAGCTCATTGCAACTGAAAACTCAACAACTAGATTTTGCACTAATATGCCAAACTCACATCATATACACACTATTTCACATCTATCTTTCTTTATTTATTTTCATACTTCTCATTGATATCTCATCCCTTATTTATACCATCTTCAACTTCGAAACATATCCAAAGTTGGTCATACATCATTTAAATTCAAATTAGGTTGGCACCAAAACATTCTAGGGTGGAATTAGAATGAAGGTGATCCAGACACATGCTTGATGAGGACCCAAATAAGTCCCAACATGCTTCATGAACTTTGAAAGTAATGTTTAACATAAGGTTGGCCAAACTAGTGTAAAACACATAGGACAATTAAGCACACACAACCCTTAACACTATCCAATCTTTCCAAAAAAAAAATTTATCTTCAACATGATCATAATAGCTTAAATCTAGAATTGCACATCATAAAACTCAACCAAGAAGAAATACAGAGAAACTACATTTCTCCCAGAACTCAGCTAGATACCCTGTAAAACATAGTTCACAACTAGTGAACATAACTCACACTGTACAATGATCCAAAAGCCCAAAATTTGGATATAGAAACTTTCAACAACCATGATCAACATATATGAACCACACAAACATAGGATCAAATCACGGTGCAAAACCTGGAGCAACCACTGAATACCTACAACCTTTTGTTATTACAATTTTCTCAATATCCTCAACATATGCAACCAATAACTTACAACCATGACATCAATCACAACAACTAGTTGTAACCAATTAACTAGTTGAAATCAATGAAAACACCTTCATTCTTGCAACAGTATCTCCTTTTTTCATTGATGGCAACACACGATGTGAAATCCATCAAGGACAACACTTTAGCTTTGAACACACCTTTCATGATTTTAATTTTTGTTTCTCCCCCTTAGTAGATATAATATTTGTCACATCTACCTCATCTCCCCCTTTGACATCAATGGTAAAGGCCAAAAATATTTTACATTGATTTCCCCTTTGACATTAAGAATGGAATACTCTTTCAATGACAACACATGACACTACCTACTCCACCTAAGAGGTAGCCACCAAAACTTTAGTACAAAAGAAAGATAGATCTATAGACCCACCAGACTGATTCATCTACATATGTATCTAGTTCAAGAAAGGAGGGGCAATCACCCCTAACTTCTCTAAGAGATACTCAATAGTATCTTTAAGAAGATACTTCGTAAATATATCAACAAATTGATCCTTCTTAGGTACATACTCAAGTTTTACTTCATTCTCCATAACTTTCTCTCTTAATAAATGATACCTAATAGATATATGCTTTATCCTCAAATGCATTACTGGATTCTTTGAAATATTGATTGCACTTCTATTATCACAAAAGATAGAAATAGGCTCGTCATGTACCACTCTGATATCCTTCAATGTTTGTCACATCCACAATACCTATGTATAACAAGATGCTACTACAATATACTCAACTTCAATGAGTGGATGAAGAATTTGAATCTTGTTTTTACTGGCAAACCACCAATCCACACGACCAGAAGAATGCACCACCACTTGTAATTTTTGTTTCATCTACGACCAACTGTCATCTATATGAGCACTTGGTGTAAAGGAATCGGTATCCCTGGGATACTGTAAGCCATAATCTAGGTGCCAATTCTAGATATATGAATATTCTTTAACAACAACATGTGTTTCTTTAGGATCTTCTTGAAATCTAGCCACAAGATAGACATCATGCATAATATATGGTCTAGTAGCAATCAAATCCAACAGTCCACTAATTGTAGATCTATATTTGCTCTGATCATCCTTAGGTGAATCATCATATTTACTTAATTTGCAACTAGTCACCATACGAGTGCATACCATTTTGGAACCATCCATCCCAAACTTCTTCAACATCTCTCTTACATACTTTGACTGCAAAATAAAAATCCCTTTCTCTGTTTGATTAATTTGTAGCCCAAGAAAAAATATTATCTCACCAAACATGGACATCTCAAATTGTTTTTTCATTTCTTCCACAATCATCTTACACATAGTTTCATATCCTCTAAATATAATGTCATCAACATATTCAACCACAATCAATATTTTATCATTTTCAATTTTAAAATATAGATTACTATCTGTCATGCCTTTGTTGAAACCTTATTGAATCAAATACTTGTCTAACCTTTCATACCAAAATCTAGGAGCTTTCTTCAATCCATATAAATATTTCTTCAATTTATAGACCATATTCAATTGATCTAACAACTAAAAATCCTTCTGATTGTTCCATGTAGGCCCTTTCTTTTAGCTCACCATTCAAAAGTGTAGACTTAACATCCATTTGATAGACAAATATTTATGAGTAGAAAATGCAAAACATCTGATAGCTTCCATCCTTGCCAACTTTGGAAAAAGTTTCACAGAAAATCTATGCCTTCTACTTGGCAGGTAGCCCTTACACACAATTTTGGATTTGTTTATAACCACTTCTCCATTTCTCATTCAAGCTTGTTCTGAATGCCCATTTTGAGTCAATTCATGAACATCTACTGCTCTAAGGGGACCAGTTCCTAAGTTTGAAGTTCTTCTCCAATCTGCATGAAATTTCTTTAATAGCTTTCGTCCAATGCTCATCTTTACATGCTTCACTTACACTCCTTTGGTTCAATGCCAAAAAGAAATCATTACATATTTTATCTCACCCAGGAATGGCTTCCTTGGTTGTTTTGTCTTCCCTTTCCAACAAACTACATTACTTAGAGTTCCAGGAGATAACTATCTTTTCTATTCCATAGACTACATAAAACATATTAAACTCATGGGAGGTGGAATCCACCACCCTGTTAGACCTTAAGCATTTTAGCTCTCAAATTTACTTCATTTCTCAGCCATGGCTTTTGGTCTGTTAGATCCTATCTAATGCATCAAATTTCTCTCTATGAAATGTAACCCATGTATACCTAGAGCAAACATTAATAAAAAGCATAAAGTACCTTTCAACTTGTATACTTCTCACTATTGTAGGACCATAGAGAACTGTATGAATTGAATCATATAGTCTATTATTAGATTGTTCTCTTGATTTGAAGTTGTTTCTTGCTTGCTTCCCAAACTCACAATTCCTACAAATAACATTAATAGGATTTGTAATCCTTGGTAAATCTCTCATAGCTTGCACTGCACTAATCCTTTCTAGGTTATCAAAATTCATATGGCACATTCTTCGATGCCATAACCAACTATCATTAATATGAGTCATAAAGAAACGCCCATCAACACCTTTAAGTTGATATATATTTCCTTCAAACTTCTTTCCTACAAAAATCACTATTTCAGATCCTTTCTTGATTTCACATCTCTCATCTTTAAATACAAGATTATATCCTTTACTACACATCTATCCAACACTCAAGAGATTATGCCTTAATCCTTTAACATAGTAGTCATCATCAGTATTGTGCTTGCCATCAAAACTTATTGAACCTATCCCACAAATCTTAGCACCAGTATCATCTCCAAACCTAAGCCTCCATTATATTTTTCAAGTTTAACAAACTTACTCTTATCACCGGTCATGTAATGTGAATAAACACTATCAACAACCCAATAGTTCCTTTCTTTTCTTGTTTGGCACATAGGGCATAGATTATAGTATTTTTATCTTTTTATTTCTCTAGAAGACATTCTTTCACCTATCTTTCAGAATTAGCATAAGTAGGTTCATATTTTATATCCAAGAACAAGCATTCATTGTCATAAAAATAACCATAATCAGATTCCTCATCATAAATACTAGCATCCTCATTCACATAATATGCTCTATTGATCTTCTGACCTTTGTTTTCTTTATCAAACCTTTGTTTTTTCCTCTTAGCTCTTTTTGAACACCTCAAAGCATAGTGACCTATTCCTCCACAACTAAAGCATTTAAAGGAAGTTACCTTCATACTTGTTGGAGACTTTCCTCATTCTTCTCAAAAAGTTAGCTTCTACTTCATCAAGATTCTCTTCATCCAGATATTTAGCTCTTGTAGCCTTGAAAGTACTTTCTGATTTGGATCCATTTCTTAAATTCGGCTTTCTCATTTCATAATATGTCAGAGTTCCCAATAATTGATCTTTAGTATAGGTCTTGTAGTCTATATGTTCTTCAATAGTAGATACCTTTTCACTACATGCACCAGAGAGAGTTCAAAGAATTCTCTTTACAATCCTCGATTCATCTATTGTAGCACCAAGTCCTTGTATTCCACCTACCACTTCATCCACTCTTTGTACATAGGATTTAATGTTCTCATCTTCAAACATATGCATGAGCTCAAACTCTGTCTCCAAATTCTGCAACTTTGCTTCTTTGACCCTTTCACCTCCTTCATGCACGTTTTCTAAATAATACCATACTTCTTTAGCATTCTTCATATTTTAAACTTTAATCAAATTGGAATGTGCAAGACTATTCTTCAAAATGAACTTTTCCTTATTGTTTGCTTCTTGCACCTTGATTTCATCAGTTGTACTCAGACCATTAGTAAGAGGAGTGTAAGCAGTCTTGTAGGATTTCTCAAGATCGTATCCACAATACTCTAGATATTCTTTAATCATTATTTTCTAGATATCATAATTAGTTCAACTTCGACTACTCAAAAGTGATCTTGCCTGCCATCCCAGACCTTCCTTAAGTAGTTAAGATCCTCTCCAAGGAACCAAAATTTGATACCAAACTGTTGAACAAGACAACTAAGAGGGTGGTGAATCAGTTGTGACAAATTTTAACCTTTACAAAATTATATCAGAAATTAGATCAATTACAAATCATTTACTTTGCTAAAATGATTAAACATTAAGTACAAATGCAAAAACTAAAAAAGTATGACACATACATAGTAACACCAGATTTACGTGGAAAACACAATAAGGGAAAAACCATGGTGAGGATTAGCTCACAATATAAAGAATATAAAAATTGATTACAAAGGATCACTGCCAGAGTAGGCTCATTACCAAAATAAGACTCATTGTCCAACAAGGGTTAACCACCCGGAGGGCTCACTACCACACAAATACAAAGAAGATAGAAGAGATATGTTACAGAGAGAAAAAAATCTCAATGCAGTAGAGATTTCCACCATGATTCACTCAACCACTTGAAGACATGCATGAATAATAGAGTATGCCTTCAGATCATTGCATATAGAAACTCAACAATTAGATTTCGCACTGATCTGCCAAACTCACATCATATACACACTATTTTGTGCATCTATCTTGCTTTATTTCATTGCAAACTTCTCATCGATATCTCATCCTATATTTACACCATCTTCAACTTTGAAACATATCCAAAGTCAACCATACATCATTTAAAATTAAATTAGGTCAGTACCAAAATATTCTAGGGTGGAATCAGAATGAGGGCGACTCAGACACACACTTGTTGGGGACCCAAATAAGCCCCAACATGCTTCATGAACTTCAAGAGTAGTGTTTAACACAAGGTCGTCCAAACAAGTGTAAAATACATAGAACAATTAAGTACACACAACCCTTAACATGATCCAATCTTTCCAGACAACAAAATTATCCTCAACACAATCATAACAACTTAACTCTAGAACTACAAGTCATAAGACTCAACCAAGAAGAAATCTAGAGCAACTACAATTCTCCCAGACCTCAGCTAGATACCCTAAAAAACATAGTTCACAACTAGTGAACATAACTCACATTGTACAATGATCAAGAAGCCCAAAATATGGATATAGTAGCTTTCAACAACCATGATCAACATATCTGAACCACATGAACATAGGAGAAAATCTTGGAGCACCCACTGAATACCTGCAACCTTTCTTTATTATAATTTTCTCAATATCCTTGACATATACGACCAATAACCTGTAACCATGAAACCAATGACAAAAACTAGTTGATAATCAATTAACCAGCTGAAATCAATGACAACACCTTCATTCTTACAACAAAGGAGAGGTTGTGGGTGATATAAAGGACAAAAGAAAACATACATTAGGAAAGAGGAGCAAAAAAATTAAGGAAAGTTAGGAGAAACTCATGGGAAAATAGAAGAGAGTGTGGAGGCATATGAATTAATGTCTTGGAATACCAAACAAAGGCCAGACCACACGTTAAAGGAGGTAAGCAATTTTTTTTTAAAAGAGAAGAGTAAAGGAGGGCGTGGAGGACAAGGGAGTTACGCAGGAAAAAGAAAGGAGAAACGCTACATGGAAGGGCATACAATAAAAGATATGAAATTGAAATGTGATTGTGGAAGAGTGAGGTTGTATTGAATAGCTAATGATAGTGTTGAATTCATTTGAGAATTAAAATTTGTGTAGATTAGTGTAGAATTCATGGGGTAGATACAAAACATGATAAAACAAATTAATGTAAGTTGTGTGAAATGTGTTGAGTAAAATTAGAGTACCTGTGTGATGAGAAATGGTGAATAGAGGTTGCTATCCCAGAAAAGAGGTAAAGAGATTGGATAGAACAAAGAAATGATGGAGTTGCTTGAAAGGAATGTAATGCATGTTCCATGTAATCTAATTAAATAAATATATTTTATTTTCTTTCAAATTGAGTGTAACATTGTGCAATCGAGAATTGATTTAAAATCGATAAATGTAATTATCAATTTTTAAATGTTAATCGACTACAAAGTCTTTTGTAATCTGAGATTTGTGTAGGTTAAGTTGAAGATAACAAATGTTTTTCTCATCTTCATCAAATGGTATAAGAGCTAGAGGTTTTGAGCATGTGGGAAAACTATTGACTGTGAGGTATTCTGCACCAGTACCTGTGAGTGAAGAGGGAAGTGAGAGGAAGTTATGAGTGCATACATAGTTTTCTAAACATGAGTCAACTTATGATATAACCTGTGGATTGAGGAAGCATGATTGAGGAGCTCAAAAGTATCATTGTAGGTGTGTAAAGAATGCAAACTAGAACTTTGAGAGATTATGCAATGCCAATATGATTGAATTGCATTAAGATCTTCCAAGATGAATGCATGCAAATACAAGCTAGGTAGTGAGTTTATATAGAACTAAGGAGAGGATGTAGGTGGAAAATCCAACCAATAGGAATCAACCACAAAAACTGGAGGATGCCACCAAAAATGAAAAGTGCTCCACCCTTTAAGGAAGGGGACACCACAACACTTATCTCCTAGTTATTAAATAATAAATTCACTTTATTATCCTAAGTAGGCTTGATAAAAGTGTAGAAAAAACCTAGGTCTAAGGGAAAATAAATTAACCCACTAAGAAAATAAAAACCTACACTAATAGGGCTTTTAACTACTCCCTAAGTTTTCACTCAAGGGGGGTGTTAGAGTAATCATGTATTAGCTAATAATTAACTAATATTTAATTTATTTTTAGGCTAATTCATTTCATTTACTTAAGCTAAACTTAGGAGTATTTTTTTGTTAACTAGAGTGAGCTATTATTAGATCATTCTATCTTATCACTTAGGATGACAACACTTTTCATGGTCCAAACCTTCTATCATTTAGGGTTTTCTCTTATAAGCACTCCCTTTCATTGTATTATCACTCTTGAGGTTCAAGCAAGATTTTGATTCTAAATTATTTCCTAGTTGAGGATATAGAAAATTGTCATTTGCATCTCTCTTGTGTGGAAGGTACTTTTGTTCATTGTTTGGCCCTACATCTCATGTTATTCAAAATTCTCATAGTATAGAGTCCACTATTGTGATAATGGTCTAAAACATGGTTTTGAAAAATACATATGCATTTTCCAAGGAGCTTACCAGTCAAATTAAGAGCTCGGTCATCAAGGTGAAGTTGTAATGCTTCATGTGATATATTCCCAATGGGAGTTGTACAATTTTTATGTGTGCATGTATGTTTCTTGTTTTGATTATATAGCTACAAATCCTATCCTTATGTAAATATTCACCTAGGAAATAGTTGAATGTTCCTACATAGTTGATTTTGGATGTCATGGTTTACATGCATTACCAATTGAGGATACCATTTCTCTTACCTATACATGCAACATAAAGGAGAAACTAATATTTTTCAATTGTTTTCTTGTAGCATTGTAGGTATGATAGCTATGAGCACTTTCTTGTACTTGAAAAGCATTCATTTCTAGATCTAGAGACATTTCATTTATACATAATAATATTTTTTTATCATTTTATTTACAATGTTAGAGATCATGTTGTATTTTATCACAGTCCTTTAACATCTTATCTACTTTTTGGATTTCTCTATTTTATATAGTCAAATCTTATATTAAATTCTATAATAGATGAAATCTCTTAACATTCTCTTTACTTTCACTATTCTTAAGGATAGTTATTTTTCAAGAGATTTGAAGTTAGTGTTTATTTTAAATGTGTGATGCATTTTAGGCTCATTGATTTTTTTGAAAAGTTTTTTATGTAGCGCTCATTGCAAGGAAAATTCAAAATCAACATTTTCTTTAAACTAATCATTATCCTTTGGATGTCTTAAAAAATATCTAGTTTAATGTTGACTGGTACTTTTTATTTAGTATGCATTTATTTTTCTAGTAGTTTGCATGTGCATCAAAGTGGGGGAAATATAATGGTAAAAAAAATATACCTGTACCTTTTTCCCTTGTATTTTTGGTTTCAATTCATTGAGTTGATTGTCTTAACTACAATATATAGCTAACAAGTGGAATATTATTATGTCAACTTATCTCATTAAATCATAGTAGCACAGTTCCCTTATGATTCATCTCTAAAGATTCATGTTCAAACCCCAAATACCCTATTCATCATCTTGGATCAGGTCTATAAATATGGGCTAGACTTAAATAACTTCTATTTAATCATAGATATTAACCTTGAAACTTTAAAATTTAAATTTATAATTTTCATCTTGCCAACTCACTAGCTAGTGTGAGCTGACTTTTAGAAAATGTGTGTTGATTTGGGAACTATGTTGTTATATTAAAAATATCATTCACTCATTTTAAAAATCATATGGGAGTTATCAAGAGACATGCTAGATGCTAAGGTTATTGAGAGAGCATTTATAAAGGAATTGTAGTATCATTTTTCAAGGTAAATTAGCTAATCATTTCATCTAAGGTGTACCACATGTTTTCTTGTTTCCTCAAATTTCTTATTGCTACTGAATTGATCTATACATGGGTCTCACTAAGGAGGTTGTGACCTCAATTTTTTTTAAAAATAGTATTAAAGGCATTTCTACATACTAAAATCCCTTAAAAACTCATTAGAAATCATGATGAATGAATTCCATTAGTTTACCTTTTATGGGGTTGGATCTATGAGTTTCAATTCAAGTTTATGTATCAATTTGAATATACACTTGTGAACATTGGGTCTCCACTCACCTAGGCAAACCTAAGTGAAAGATAGTTAGCTTATAGAATCTAAGATATCTATATTTAAATAAATTTTGATATTTGTTGAGTGAATTATTGATATTTTTCATTGCCTACTCCCATCATCAAATTTTGAGCTAAGTATCATATTTAAGTTATTTAAATTTCATATTCAATTTGAATAATCTTGGATCAACTCTTTTATCTATATTAATTATTTCTTATTAAGGTAAAATGAGTTTTTGAAAGGATCCAAAACTTTTAAAATTGACCAATCCAAGGTGCATGCGATAAGTTCCATAAGGAATATAACAAATAACCATGATAGAAACAAAAAAATTGTATTCAAGATTTTAAACACAATACAATACCTAGGGATCTATCATAAATAATTCCAAACCCTAACTTGGCTAACCCTAGTGTGTGACTAGGAGATAGAGTTGGGAAGACCCTTAACCCTAGTGTGCGACTAGGAGATAGACTTGGGGAGACCTTTTTCCACCTTTGAATAATTTTCTAGGACACCCTTAACCCTAGTGTGACTAGGAGATAGACATGGTGATGGCACCTTCAAATTTTACAAATTTGAAAGTTCCCATATTGAAAATTTTCTCTTTGCACACTCAAAAGTGTCATTGAAAAATCTACCCAAGTGACCTACTTTGGAGGCTCACAATTCGAAGCGTATTCATTTTCAAGTCAAACCCCTTGGTGAATTCATTTACTTGACATATGTGAACATGCTTGTCATTTTTTAGCTTTCCATGATGAGTTTTAATAGTGTTTTGAAAAACAAAGCTGGAAGGTTCTGAAACTTTTTTGTTGTTTGCATATTGTCAATCCTGCGAAGTGACCTCCTATTTGAGTTGATATTTTGCAACTGGATGATTTTCATGCAAATGGATTATTTCTCTCCATGCTCCCTACATTCATATACTCCCCTATCTAATTTTAGAGTCTCAAGATCAAATTTTCTATTTTTTCTAGATGAAAAGCAAATGCAGTTTGTTTAGTTTTATATCTGTATTTCTGACAATGTTTCAAGGTGGTCAACTTTAATCCCTAATATCTCATGAAGAATAATAACTGAATCAAATCCCTTTTGCACACATACTCGATGTACCTAGATGAGCTTATTTTTCCAGTGGCAGCCCCCAAAAGTTGTTTTTATATTTTTTCAAAGTGGTGACTTTAAGAGCCCTAATTGGTGTTAAACATGTGTAGTTGCAAAAATGCCTGAGTGAGCAACTTTGTCGATTAATATCTCACCTCAATATCCCTTTTTCTGATCTGTTTGTTGAATTGTATTCTTGAGTCAAGCACGTCTACATGCCTACTCAGTTTCAGGCTCCCAGGATAAGTTTTGATGGGTTATTTAATCATTTTCTGATTGCGACATGGCCAAAATGTGTGTTCCAAAAAGTTTCAAATTTTGAAAATATAAGGATAACCCATTTCATTTTTTTATCTAAAACCTCTACAAATCCATTTTCATCAAATATAGAGGTCATATGATGTGTTATTTTAATGCATTTCTGGTGTGGTGAACACATCCCAGGGGTGAGTTTACAAAGCAGGTACCTGATTCATGATGGTTGGGAAACGTTTGAGGAAATGGGTTTTCTCTAAATAGTTTATTATGGCCTCACACAGAAAATATCAGCTCTAGGGGTCACTGTTTGTGCCCAGTGAAATTTCTCCATTTGTGCCACAGGGGTAATTAAAATTTGTCTATTCTCTAATGTTTTCAAATGATAATATTTAAATATTTTAAAAATTGGAAAAATGAAAAGAGACATTTAGGGAAAGTATAAAATACATTTCAAATTTTTATAAGGAAAAGCAAGTTTAATTCTTGCTTTCTATTGGCTGAAGTCGCAGCAGCACGACAACATAGCTTCAAAACTTCAAGCGCTAGTCACTGATTTGATTTGCATATCCTATTTTCATTCACGATGAGTGATGGTGATTCCTCTCCATTTCCCATCGCGGATTGAGTGCTCACCCTCCTCATCATATTGGCGATGATCGCTAATAACTTTCTCCATTTTTTGGGTGGAAGAGCAATGTGAGATGGTCTCACATGAGGTGTTTGTGCAAAGTAAAGATGGCATTGTAAAATGTCAAATATTATTATTTGATGATGGTAGAAATAAATCAAAGGTGAAATGCATAGGTGAATAAGAGTCTTCTATAGCCGAAAGAAAAAGAATTAAAACTTTTTGTGTTGGAAGTAAAAACGTAAATGCACAATTGGGATTTACACGTAGTGAAATGTGAAATAAAATGGTGAATGCACAACTAGAGAAAGGAATATGGAGTTGTAATTTGAATACTATGAACATATGATTGACATTGTTGGTGTTTTCATCGTGAAGCTGCAGAGCGAGGGATTCAAATGGTGGAGGCATGGAAATTGGGGCATTTTTTCTAGTATTGCATATCTCTCCACTTTGAATTCACGATGGGTGAAGTTCCTTCTTGTCCATCGTTCATCGCTAATGGAGATCCCCTTTCACAAATACATCTGCAATGCCCGATGAGAGTGGGTTGTTGTTGTTCTATCAGACATTGCTAATAAATATTGATTTGTCACGAATGTAAATTAAAATAAAAGGTGCAGATAAAATAATAGGGGCCCAAGTAAAATTTATTTTATTGCTCATGGAACAAGATATCGCCCATCGCTCATAAGTTTTTATTTTTCACACCAAATTGGTGATGTGTAAATATATCTCGATAAATTTTGAAAGGAAATAGTGGGCCCATGGGTTTTGTCCATTAGTAAGTAATTGAG
>VDFB02072116.1:0-26818 GCA_007258455.2 Sequoia sempervirens
AT
Source organism: Sequoia sempervirens (assembly GCA_007258455.2). Classification (NCBI taxonomy): domain Eukaryota; kingdom Viridiplantae; phylum Streptophyta; class Pinopsida; order Cupressales; family Cupressaceae; genus Sequoia; species Sequoia sempervirens. Next base: position 3 of record VDFB02072116.1, read on the forward strand.
TAAACAAAATAGTACAAGGGATCACATTACGCACATACAATCACATAAAAAAACATAAAAATAAAATAAATAAAAATACTAGTAAGGTGCATGCGAGTCAACCTATAGCAGGTCATCCCCATCCCAATCTTGATTAGTATATATGAAAGGTGGAAAACTAGCCAAAGGGACAATGGCAAGTGTCAAACTAGGACAAGAACCAAGTTCAACACTATTATCATCATTTAAGTTCATGGAATAAGAGAACAATGAATTCACCTCATTATGCATTTTTTCATCAATCTTTTCTATATCAATGTCATCATCTAAATTAATCACAATAGGAGGTCAAATGATAATTTCTATAGAAAGTTCTTGTTTATGTTGTGGAGAAGGTATAGAGTCATCATCCATTGCTTCAGATAAGTTTGGATTTTGATTTTCTATGTTGCTCTTTTCTTCTTTAGTTTGTAACATACGAGAAATAACACGACATCTATGCCTATGCTCTCTAGCATTTTGATTTCATTTTAATCTCTTTTCAATTTGTGATTGTGTAGTAGTGGGTTTGTCAACCATAGGTTTCTTTTCTTCCCTTAGGGGAGGAACGAAAGGAACCATGAGAGGTTTCCCAACCACTTTCTCTTTACCTTTGTAAACTTTTTTGATTTTAGGAGTCACAATGGGATTGCTTTCATTGTTTGGGTATGTGCAGGATCATGATGGGCCAAAAAGTGGCAATATGATGGGTATGTGACAGTGACTTTCTTTACCCAAAGGTGATGAAGCGAAAAGGGTTTTAAAGGAGATTCCTAGCTTTTGACCAATATAAATTATGCTACTTTGAATTTAATAAGTAATTATTATTCATTTTCTATTCAAATTATGACTAAATTCCTCATTGATAGGCTGATTGAAAAGCATCTATAACTTTCATGATATCATTTTTGAATCAAAACATGTGTAACATTCTATGTTTTGCATACTATAGGATTAAAAAAAAAATTGAATTTCATGAAGTTTTGACTAGAAGTTATGGTGGTTAGATTACATGATTTTTTTATATTTTTTAAAAGTTTTAATAAATAATTCATAATTAATTGTTACTTGGAAAAAATTACAAAAAATGTGCATCTGATAAGGACATGGAGTCACTCTACTTATATCAAAAATATTATAAAAAAATATTATCATTTTATTGCGATTAGGGTAATTGATTGAGACACCTACTTCTTATTTCAAATTTTCACCAAATAGATTTTTATTTTTTAAACAAACCTAGTAGTTTAGAAACTACATTGAATTTTCTACAAATTCTATTCTTACATATGTTTGAAATAATATAGATAACTTATTCAAATTTTTATGTCAATTTCCCTAACTCTAATTTTTATTTTTATTTTGTCACTTAAGGGCTTATTTTTTCCATCATGATACTGCACATACTCGTCTCACAATCTCTTATGGGAAATGGTAGCATTATATTTCATAGGTTTCTTTTGTATGTTTGGAAGGTATTTTTGTTCAACCATTGGTTTGTCAAGGATGGGTGACTCAATCATGGGTTGAGGCATATTTATAAGAGATAATTCGGTTATGTGCTTCACCTTAAACTTTTGATATGCTTTGAAAAAGTAGTCCTCATGAGGTCTAATAGGATCAATAGGATCAGGCCAAAAGAAATGCAATGAAAATTTCCCACGGGAAGACACAAGATTAAATACACTATGATGCATAGTAAATATTTCATTATGGAAGGGAAACTTTAGATATTTATGCAAAATTTACGGGATGAAATTCATGAAGTAAAGCCATGGATAGCCTAAATTCACACAAAAATGGTTTGGTGATGGGATTATGGTGAATGAGACATTTAAATATTGTTTTTGGTCTGACTTTTAGAGGGAGATTTATTGAGCCCATCGCAAGACAATCAAAACCATTATGCATTTTGATCCATGCTTTCAATTTGTCATATGTATCTTGATAAATTTCATGCACAAATAGGAATTCTTCTATTATTACATTCTCTTCATAGATGGGATCAATTAATATCCCATTGGTAGGCTTTCCATTGATTCTTCTAGCTATGTAAAGAGGACCGTCGGGTGCATATTTTATTATGTCTTTTTTTTGAGAAAGGAATATCAATGGGGCATTTTGGTTTGGATTGTACGAGGTCAAACTTCAATGATTCCAATCATATGATCCTAACGATTTTACTCATTGTCATATTTTGTGTTTTCATCATTTGTGTCAATATTCATCACATCATTCTTTATTTCTCTAGGTTTAACAAATGAAATTGTGTGTTTTGGCATGGGATTTGTAAAGATTTCCATGTTTTGATTAGGAGGAGCTACATACTTATTACCTTGATCATTCACAACTCTGATTTGAAGTTGATTAGAATCAATGAGGTCTTACACAAGATGTTTAAGACCCTTGCAATATTTTGTATCATGTCCATTTTGTTGGTGGAAATGCCAAGAAGCATTTGATCTATAGTTTGTGGGTAATGGTTTATTAGGATCAGGAGTTATTATAGGAGGTAAGGAAACCATATTCTTCTCCACGAGCTACAACCTATTATTATGAAGGGTGTCGGGTAGAGGGTTAAATTTTCTATTCCTATCCCCAAAGGAAAAATGAATTTTTTTCTTTATAGTAGCCACTTGGTTATCAGCTTGTTGCTTTTGTTGAGGGGAATTAAGTTGTAAAATGTCCCTATTTTGTTTCTTGTAGGGTGGGTAACTATTTTGAGGTGTGGATTCAGAATTTTCTGGATGGCTAGGGGGATTTTTCACATCATGAACATAAGCCAAATTATGATAGTCATGAAGGGATATACATAACTATGTGAAGGATGGGGAATTTCAACATCTCAAGTTTGGTTTGGATTTTTTTTTTTAAATTGGCAATAAACATTCATTGAAGGTTGACATCAAGAATATTAATGTTTATTTATGCATAAAGAATTTGATATCTTGTTATGAAATTAGCCACTTTCTCATCATCCTTTTGTTTACAGGTCATCAAATCACCTAGGGTTATCTTAGGACCCATGTGAATGTAGAAGTGGTTGTAAAAGGCATCAGTAAGCCCATTGAATGAACCAATTGAATTATTTAGTAAGGATAAAAACCACTCTAAAGTAGAATCCTTCAAGGATCTAGGGAAGATTTTAGCCAAAATCTTATCTTCAAAGATGTAATCACTACATAGGGCTATGTAAGTTGTAGCATGGCTAACAGGATCTCCTTTCCCACCATATTTCTTGAATCTAGGAACTTCTATACCTTGTGGAATTTTTGTTTTCAATATCTCTAGGGATAATGGGTTGGTTTTGAAGTATTGTGAAGGTTGACCATTGTTTTTTTGATTTAGTATGGTGATTTGTTGTTGAAGGGCTGATAGGTTTTGCAAAAGTGTGTTAATGATGGGATCATTGTTTCTATTGTAATATGGAGGGGAATAAAGTGAACTGGTGCATGTATGTGGAGGGAAAGTTAATTGTGAATTTGTTAGGGAGGATAGTTGAGGAGATATTGTATTTGAATGAACAAATCTAAAAGGATTCTCAGCGGAAATACCTAAGGAAGTTTTGGCATTGCTAGTAGGTTGAATGGTTATGGTAACTTGACTACTAGTGTATGTAGGAATGGAAATGGGTATTGTAGAATGAGGAATTGAAGTTCCACCTTCACTTTGAGTATTCCCTAAACCTTGCGTAAAACTAGTAATGGTAGGGATGGTATTTTTAATATCTTGCACATTGGTTGTAGGAAAGGAAGTCATGGGAAAAGAAGTATGCATGTTATGATCCATAGGGGGTAGATTATCAACACTATTAGAAAAAGAGTTAGAAAACCCAAGATCCACAATGAATGGTATATTCTGGGATAACATGAGTCTCCAAATATATCTTACAACAATATTTCCAATAAGCAACCAAGTTGTAAAGCTCATACAAGATTTCACAAACTAGGTATACACACACTAAATGGAAAGAGGGTAAAATGCAATGCAATGACCTAAAATGCAATTTTTAGATTCTAAACAAGGTAATTTTTTTCTTACACTATCCAAAAAACTAAAAATGAAGTCTTAGGTCTTTGTCATAATAGTGGTTTACAGTCACAGAGAGGAACAAATTTTTAGCTGAAATCACATATTTTTAGAAATATAATGATTTAAGCCTTAAGGATTCCATTTAAGGATTCAATTGAAGAGGGTTTGATCAAATCACCTTAGATCAAACCCCTTGGATAGAACCTCGCTAGTTTTAAACCATGCCTATAAATGTGTCTCCTTTACACCTATCAAAATGCTGATAAAAAATCATTTTTGATTTAGATTTTGGGGGATCAAATGAATTCATTTAAAATTTATTTCAAAGGATTATGGTATTCCTCGGAACAAGCTATCCAATGAATATAATTTTAATATGTTTTGGTTTTGTTATGTATTTGTTTTTATTAAACATGGGTTTTCATCAAAAATGAATTTCTTTGTTCTTCACATGTGGAAAATAGAAGATTATAAAACTTGAAAAATATGAGTGCATCGGATATTGAAGTCCTTGATCCAACCGAGAAAAAATAAAATAAAATTTTGACATATACAAAAAAAGTTCGTGTTATACGGTCGCGTTGTGTTTGAATTGTAATTAGTTTGACTTTGAATCTTGATTAAGGAAAAAAATATTCAATAAAAAGCTATCCTAGCAGTGGAAGCACTAGATCTCCGAGTTACAAATCTAGAATTTGAAAGAATTAGAATTTTATCCTTCCGCGAAAAAAAATTATGCATTATACGATGTGCGTCACTTTTTAAAAATGTTGTTTTTTGAAAAATCTATTTTCGTGGGAGATGGAAAAAGAAGTGCAATTTGATTCCAAAAATTTTGAAAAAAATATTTTTAGAATCTACAGACAAAATTTGATGAGACTCTAGTTTTCACCATCTTCAAATTCCTCTCACGGTTAGCAGCTATAGGTGCTAGAATGTGAAGATTTAGTTAAAAATAATAATTTCAATGTCGGTTTGGCCAAAAATTGTAAGCCACTATTATGGGATCACCCTCTTGTAAATACAAATTTGTAATCACACAATGCACTAAATTTACCAAATTAAGCTAGATATGATGAAATTTATGTAACAAAATTTTTGCAAATAGTAACAAAAATCTAAAAGTAGCAAACATAAATATTGAAATGAATATTTTAATGCCCAAAAAATAAGAATATGACCTAATCAAGGACTCATTTTCCCTAGGACGAATGGGTCCTAGATGATGGTTTTGAAACAAGTTTTCTTACAGATTTTCAAGTGTTTTTTAGTGGATTTCAAATTCTAGTTTGTTACAGCAAGTTTCAATTCTAATTTTCTATGAACTTCAATGTGAAATGGAAGTGCAAAATGTGACAAAATGACGGCCTAGAAAAGCTAGTTTGATATGAAGTTTTTTTTTCAATTTTCAAATGAAAATCGATATGATGTAATGCTATGTAAATGATATGCAATATGAATGATTTTTTTTGTATTTTTCATATTTCAAGAATGGGTATGTACAGGACCATGATGGGCCAAAAAGTGACGATATGATGGGTGTATTGTGCGGTGTGGTGGCGACTTTTAACCCAAAATTGATGAAATGAGAAAAGTTTTTAAGGGGATATTCTCATCTTTCCACCAATATAAATTATTTTTTTCTTTGAGATTTAATAAATAATTATTCATTTTCTATTTGAATTACCTTCGTCTTAATTGATAGGCTGATTTAAAAACATCTATAGCTTTGAAGCGGTGTCACATTTTTTGAATTAGAAACATGCTTCACATACTATAGGATTAAAAAAATGAATTTTTTGAAGTTTGACCAAGTTAAGGTGGTCACACATGAGGTACATATTTTATAAAAGTTGCAATAAAATTTTCATAATTAAGTATGGACTTGGAAAAAATTACAAAAAAATATGCATCACATCTGGGCATGAGTCCTCTACTTATATCTAAAACTTATAAAAAAATATTATCATTTTATTGAGGTTAGGGTGGTCAGATAGACACCTACTTATTTTTTCCCTGAAATTTAAGTACTATTGCATTGAAATTTCAAATTTTCACCAAATAGATTTTTTTTTTTAAATAAACCTAGTAGTTTATAAACTACATTCAATTTGCTACAGATTCTATTGTTACATATTTTTTGAAATAATATAGATAACTTATTCAAATTTTTACATCAAGTTGCCTAACTTTGATTTTTCTAAATTTTTTGCCACTTAAGGGCCTATTTTTTCCATGATAATCTTGCAAATACTTGAATGCAAAATATGCAATCCTAAAATCCATTAAATGGAATGCATAGTGAAATGAGAAACAGACACCCTAAATGAGATTAATTAAATGGAAAGAGATGCAAATGGATGCAAGATCTAAAAATAGGATGAAAAAGGACTAAAAAATAAAAATGTAATGATCAAACTCAAGCTCACCAAAATGAAACATAGAAAAAATATATGTTTGTGTTTTCTAAAATGAAACAATGGGGGTATGATGAACCTGTTTTCGTAGTTTCATTCAAAATGTGTGTTATAAAGTACAAATGATAAACAGTAATAAAATCTAATCCAAATAGTATTCAAAAGGAAACTCTGGAAAAGGGAAAATGTTGTGTACCTTTAACCAAAAGTATTTTTTTAGTCCTCACTGAGGACTCATTCTCCCTATGGAAAATGGGTCTTGGCTAAGGCTCTAGAAAATTAGTTTTTAAGTTTTGTTCTGCCAGGTCTGCACTCCCATATTCCAGTTGTTCACTGTCGAACAACCAGAAATAAATCATCTAGATCAATTTGTATGATTTCACAACTTTGCATCTTTCTTCAATTTTTCTATTCAAATGATCTTCAACCTAAAACCTAGAATCACACATCAATGAGAGAAAAATGTTGTTTGTTAGGGAATAGGGGTTTTCCTTGGTCAAATCCCATTCTGGTAATTAAACCTTATGATGAAACAATGAAATATGAAACCATGAAACATGAAGAGATGAAACAATGATACCTTATTTGAAACTTTGAATAAAAAATTTACAAACTAGAATGGAGTGGGCTCAATGGATGTAGATCTTGATCATGAAACTTGATGTGAAATAATGCCTTTTAATATATTTGAATTGATCTTGAACACCACATCACCACATTAGCTCAAACAACATGCATGGTGCAATAAATCTTTGACATGACAATGGAATCTTTATTGTTGTAATAATATTCAATAAATCTACTCTTGATTACCTTAGAAATTCTCTTGATCACACTTTCTCATAAACTTGCTAGAATGTTTGAAGACTTGAAATTTATATTATGTTCAACTAAGTAAAATAAACTTGTTTTGCAATAGGATATTTGTGCCAACTTTGCTAGGAATTTTCATTAGCCTCACCATTTTTCAAGCTTCCAGCGGTTGGGAATAAGGTGGTGGGTGGGTTATAACTTCGGTTGAAATTTTTGTCAGCATCCCAGATTTTTGGCCTTTCGATGGCTATGAAAAAGGTGGTGGAGGATGTTGTTGGTTGCTTTGGGAATGGGGTGGCATTTGTTAGGCCACGTGGATAGAGAAGACTGGAAAAATTAAACACTGGTTTGTGTCAACATTAATTTTTGTATGCTTTATGTGGACTGGGGATCATCGTAATAATAATTGTTGCTTAACGCCTTGGGGAACAAAATGAATGTTTGGGAAATTTTCAATAAGGCATTGTTTGGTGTCATTTTGTTGCTATACCTGATATGAGAGTTGTGAGCGATGAGGGTAAGCTTCTATAAAGGTGCAAGTTGGAATAAGCTTTGTGCAAATTCTACAAAGGTGGGTGGAGGTTTTTTTTTTTTTTTGCAAGGGAAAATGGTTGGAAATGAAAAAAGAAAAGTGTCTCCTATTATAATAATTTGCCTTTTTTTTTTAGGAAAGTTGGTGAGTAGATGTGTGTTTGAAGGAAGTGGGAAGAGGTGCATGTGGAAGAAACTCTTGGTGATATTGTTTGATTTGTGGTTGGTGGTTATATTGCTTGATTTTCCTTAAGATACTATTGATTGTTTTAAATACCTTGTCTGATTTATGGTTCATGTTTTGTGTGCATGGTTTTGTATGGATTTGATACTATGATTTTTTGTGTGTTTATATTTATGGTTTCCGTTATCTGCATATGTTTACAGGCTTGGAGAAACAAGGCAACCTAGAGAAAGCTAGCGGAAAGAGGTTTGTTTGAAACAACCAGCAAGATGTGCATATGCAAAAAATTGTTTTCCATATTGTTTCATTAGATTTTCCATAAGGTATTGTTGATTGCTTCTAATTTTGATAAGGGGCTATTGAGAAAAGACTATATTGTTTGGTTTAAGGTTCGTGTTTTGTGTTTATGGTTTTCCATAGGTTCCTATCTGTCATTTTTGTATTTTGTGGGTTTCTTCATCTGGGTTGGTCTTTAAACCAATATTGTTTGGTTTATGGCTTATAGTTTGTGGTTATGGTTGCAATGGAATAAAATAGTCAATCCTATCTACTTTTTGTGAGCTTCCATTAGGCATTGTCGGCTATAGCTATGTTGCTCAGGCTATATTGTTTGATTTTGGAGAAGGTGTTGTTGAAAAGGTTGTATTTTTTGAATTTTCAAGGAATTTGTGTTGAGAAAGGAGTGTTTTTTGTATGGGTTTGTTACTGTCAATTTCCATAGGGTTTTGTGTTTGTGTTTGCATTTTGTGCCTATGTTTTACCAGCATAATAAAATTGTAGAGGTTATGGAGTTTTGTTGATTGTTATTGTATAGCTTGGGATATATTGTGGCTTTCTACATGTGGGTAGGCTGTTGAGAAAGTAATGTTGTTTAGTACAGTTTCATTTTTGGTTATGGTTGGAACAAAATAAAATAATTAATGTTGTTGATTATATATGTTTGGTTACATTGAGGTATTCTTGATTATTGTTCTCATGTAGGCTATATTGGGTATATTTTAATGTCCAATATATGGGTAATGCCGGGATGTCATGGAAAAATAGGCCCTTAAGTGGTGAAAATTTGAGAAAAATCAATTAAGGAAACTTGAAGTAAAAAATTTGAATGAAGTTATCTATATTTCAAAAATATGTAAGAATAGAATTTGTAGAAAATTGAATGTAGTTCTAAACTACTAGGTTTATTTTTATTTTTTAAAAATCTATTTGGTGAAAATTTGAAATTTCAATGCAGTAGTACTTAAATTTTAGGGAAAAAATAAGTAGACAGTGTCTGTCTGACCACCTTAACCACAATAAAATGATAATATTTTTTTATAAGATTTTAGATATAAGTAGAGGACTCATGTTCAAATGTGATGCATATTTTTCTATAATTTTTTTTTCCAAGTAAATAATTAATTCGATTTTTTTATTACAACTTTTAAAAAATAAAAGCTGAGGTATGTCACGAGCACCTTAGCAGGTCAAAACTTCATGAAATTCAATTTTCTTTTTAATCTATAATAATGTGAAACATAGAATGTGACACATGTTCAGTTCAAAAATGTGATACCATTTGAAAGCTATAGATGTTTTTCAATCCCCATATAGATTAGGACTTTAGTCATAATTCAAATAGAAAATGAATATGTTATTTATTAAAATTCAAAATAAAGAATAATTTATATTGGTGGAAAGCTAAGATCTCCTTTAAAAAGCCCTTTTCATTTCATCAATTTTGGGTTAAAAAAAGTTGTCGACCATACCTACACATACCATCATATACATACTTTTTTGGCCCATAATGATCTTGAACATACCCATATATATGTAAGATTAAAATTAATTGGAGTTATGGAGTTTTGGTCGATTCTTATTGTATAGCTTGGGCTATATTGTGGCTTTCTACATGTGGGTGGTTGTTCAAAACAATGTTGTTTGATTTATGGATTTTATTTTCTAGTCATGGTTGGAATAAAATAAAAAAATTAATGATGTTGATTCTATGTTTGGTTATATTAGGTATTTTTGATTATTGTTCTCTGCCTTAGGCTATATTGTGTATATTTTAACATCAATATATATAGGTAAGATTAAAATTGTTAAGGTTATGGATTTTTGGTTGATTCTTATTGTATAGCCCGGGCTATATTGTTGCTTTCTGCATCTGGGTCGCTGTTGAAACCAATGTTGTTTGATTTATGGCTTTCGTTTTCTGGTTATGGTTGGAAAAAAATAAAATAATTAATGTTGTCGATTCTATGTTTGATTACATTAGGTATTATTGATTTTTTTCTTTGCCTTAGGCTATATTGGGTATATTTTAATATAAATATATGTGTATATATATACATATGTATGTGTACATATATACATATATTTATATATATATATATATTTTTTCATGGGTCTTTCTTTATTGCTTGGATTTAGTGGATATGTTGGCAATGGGGAAAAATCCTTGACCTTATGCAGTTTTTGTCAATTATAACTATCTTGATTTGCCATAAGTTATTGTTGATTGTTTCAAATATCTTGTTTGATTTATGGTTTGCATTTTCTATGTATGGTTTTGGATGGATTTGGTATTATGATTTTTTCTGATTTATGGCTTCTAGTTTGTGGTTATGGTTGCAATGGAATAAATAGTCAATCTGATATGCTTTGTGTTAGCTTCCATTGCATAATGTTGATTATAGTTATGTTGCTTAAGTTGTATTGTTTTATTTTGGAGAAGGTGTTGTTGAAAAGGGTGTATTGTTTTAATTTTCAAGGAGGTTGTGTTGAGAAAGGATTATGTTTTCTATGGGTTTGTTACTATCAATTTTCGAAGGGTTTTTGTTTAATGTTTTCATTTTGTGGGTATGTGTGCAATGGAATAATTTTTTTGAGGTTATAGAGTGTTTGTCCATTTTTATTGAATACCTCAGGCTATATTGTGGCTGTTGAAACCAATGTTGTTAGATTTATGGCTTCCATTTTTTTGTTATGGTTGGAATAGAATAAAATAAGTAATGTTGTTGATTCTATGTTTGGTTACATTAGGTATTATTGATTATTGTTCTCCACCTTAGGCTATATTGGGTATATTTTTACATCAATATATATGTGTATATATATACATATATATCTACACATGTATATACATATGTTTATATATATATATATATTAATTTTATGTGGGTCTCTCTTTATGGCTTGCATTTAGTGGATATGTTGGCAACAGGGAAAAATTCTTGACCTTATGGAGTTTTTGTTAATTCTTACTATCTAGCTCAGCCTATATTGTCTCATTTTCGACTAGGTTATGTTGAAAAGGCTATATTGTTTCAATTTTCAATAAGATTTTGTTTATAGAAGAGAAAATTATTTGTTAAAACAAATTATGTTTCATGGATGAGTTATATGGATCAACTTTCGACGGGTTTCTCTTTAATGTTTTCATTTTGTGGGCATGTTTGCAATGGGATAAAATTGTTGAGGTCGTGTACTTTTTGTCAATTGTTATTGTATGGCTCGGGCTACGTTGTGGCTTTCACCATTTGGATCGTTGTTGAAACCAATTTTGTTTGATTTATATATCTTTTTTTTTCTGGTTATGGTTGAAATAGAATAAAATAATTACTGTTGTTGATTCTATGTTTTGTTACATTAGATATTATTAATTATTGTTCTCTTCCTTAGGGTATATTGGGGGTATTGTAATATTAATATATATGTGTATATATACATATATATGTGTATATATATACATATATTTATATATATTTCAATTTGTTGTTGCTGATTATATTTATGTATATGGTTTGTCATTGTTAGTTTGTGAGAATGTCTTGTTAAGAAGGCTATATTTTTTTAATTTTTTCATAGGGTTGTGTTGAGAAATGAGTATATTTTAACTTGGGTTTGTTTTTGTGAATCTTTGTGGGTTTTTGTTGATGGCGGCTATTTTGTGGATATGTTTGGTACATAGTAAAACTATTGTTGTTATGCACCATCACCATTGGATAGGAACCATAGATCAAATAGAAATCGTGATTAACCTATGGAAATAACAAGCATATTAAGTAGTAGAAATGAATATTGTATGCATCTGATTTTAGATAGATACATGTTTGCACCTTTTGCAGCCATCAATGCATGCAAAAAACACAAGATAAGATCCGACCACCTTCACATAGATTCCACAACTGATTAACACACTTGCACCTTCATAGGAGCTTTCCATCCTCACTCACAACTACCTTCAACAACAACATAGACCCTGAGAATGGCACTAAACAATACGTTTTTGATAACTGAATAGACATTTTTTTCACAAACATACATATGTATACATAGGCTGATTGGAATGAAGAAGAACAAGACAAGGGCTAATGTGGTAAATGAAAGCCATAAACAACAATAGTGAATAGTGCCTTATGCAAAGCAACATGCACTACATAACAATAACTATTTTATTGCATTAAAAACACAAGATAACATCCAAGCACCTTCACATAGATTCCATAGCTGATGAATGCACTTGCATGTTCACAAAAGGTTTCCATCATCGCTCATAGCTACCTTGAACAACAACATAAACCAAGACAATGACATCCAACAATACATTTTTGATAACTATACATAGAAACTTGTTTCACAAACATATGTATTTATACCTAGCCTAATAGGAATGATGAACAACAAGACAAGGGTTGGTGTGGTAAATGGAAGCCATAAATGAAACAAAATATCGTAAGGAAGATCGAAACAGTGAACAATGCCTTATACAAAACACCATGAACTACATAACATTAACTATTTTATTACATTGCAACCATCGCCACCAAAAAAAAGAAAAAAAAATATTGTTATCAACAATCACCTAGATGGAAAAAGGTGCAAAAAAGTAAAAAACACAGTGATAAATCCATACAAAAACATCCGCGCAAAAGTCGAACCATAAATCAAACAATATTGCTGCAAAGAAACTATATACTCTCTTTTCAACAGAACCCTATCAAAAAGGCAACAATATACCCTAAAACAACACAACCTGTATAACATTCACTTTTTCATTGGGGTACAACTAACAAAAGCATGGCTTCCAACAGTGGCTCACATGGAAAACCCACAAAACACATAAAGCTCCTAGTAACGGATGAACTCAAAACCTTCACCAGGAAAACACAAACCCTAAATGAATCAATATTGGTTTCAATGGTAACCCAAATGCGAAGATTCATGAAAAACACAATAGATTAAATATTTTGCAACCATCCGCATAGACCAGATGCCATAAATGAAATAATATTGCTAACAGTCACATATATGCAAAAACCCATGAAACATAAGAAATCTTGATCTGAAGATTTAGTAAAAAAACACTAGATTAACTATTTTGCAATCACTCACATAGAACCAATGCCATAAATGGAACAATATAGCCAACAATCACCCACATGCAAAACCCACAATTGTCGATTGTTTATGGCTAACCTAGGTTGTTTTTTCTAGCTTAGTTTGTTGTTGTGCATTTTTTTTGTGCTTTGATGTGTGTGTGTGTGTGTGTGTGTGTGTGTGTGTGTGTGTGTGTGTGTGTGGGTATGTGCAGGATCATCATGGAAAAAAAAAAGGTACAGCAAAAATAGAAAAATTAGAGTTAGGCAACTTGACGCAAAATTTGAATAAGCATCTATATTTTTTCAAAAATATGTAAGAATAGAATCTCAGAAAGTAAATAGAATGTGAAATTTCTAAACTACTAGGTTTGTTTATAAAAAAGAAGAAATATTTTGGTGAAAATTTGAAATTTCAATGCAAGATACTTAAATTTTAGGGAAAAAATAAAAAGTAGGTGTCTCATTCTAATTTCACCCTAACCACAATAAAATGATAATATTTCTTCTTTTAATAATATTTTATATATAGGTAGAGGACTCCATGTCCTAAATGTGGGATGCATATTTTTTTGTAATTTTTTTTCTCACCTAGATAAATTAATTATGATTTTTATTACAACTTTTAAAAAATATAAAAAATCATATGCCCGGACCAATTAACTTGGTCAAAAATTTTATGAAATTTAATTTTTCTTTTAATCCCATAGGCATGGCTAATGTATCGGACGATGTTTGATTCAAAAAATGTAATACTATTTGAAAGCTATAGATGTTTTTCAATCAAGGTCTATCAATTGGGACTTTAGTCATAATTCAAATAGAAAATGAATAATAATTATTTATTAAATTCAAAGTAAAGCATAATTTATATTAGTGGAAAGCTAAAAATATCCCTTAAAAACCCTTTTCATTTTATCAATTTTGGGTAAAAAAAAAGTCGTCAGCCACATACCCATCATATCGCCAAGACATACCCATGTGTGTTCATATTTATACATATATATATATATATATATATATATATATATATATATATATATATATATATATATATATATATATATATATATGTGTATATATATGGCTTATATGTATGTATGTGTACATATGCATATATATATGTATTTATATGTATATATGTATGTATATGCATATATATATATGTATAACATGTATATGTATCTATATATATAGCATATATATGTATCTATAGATACATATATATGTGTATATATGTGTGTGTGTGTGTGTGTGTGTGTAACATCCAAAACATTGACTATTTTGTTGCATTGCAACCATAGACGGTAAATGGAAGCCACAAATGAGACAATATAGCCTAAGGTGGACATCAATGCAATGAATTGCATAACATTAACTATTTTATTCCATTGCAACCATTGCCATAGAATGTTGAAAATCACAGTTATAGACCTATGCAAAACCTTTTGTGCAAAAGGGTGGTCCATATACAGCTTATGTGTATACATATATGTATATGTAGATTTGTATGTATATATGTATATACATGCATGTATATATAATGTTCATAACATTTGGTATTTTGTAACGTATATATGTATATATATATATATATATCTATATATATATATATATGTACATACATATATGTATAGTATGTATATATATGTATATGTGATTCTATATGTATATGTATGTATGTGTATAGCATTTATTGTATGTAACATACATATATGTATATATATGTATATGTATATGTATATGTATATGTATGTATACACAATCATAATGGGGAAAATGGAGAAATAAAATTAATTAAAACATACAAATAAAAATGGAGAGACAAGTGATTTCAAACTCCATTAGAGCCTCCTCATCTCATCCCTCCAAACCGATAAGACAAATGAAAGGGAAAGAGTCAGAAAAGAAAAAATTGTAGGCTCCTTATGATTTAGGGTTAACGCGAAGTTTCTCTAAGATCTAAGGGTTATGATTGATCTAATATAATGGATGGAAATAATTGTACACTCAATTAGTTAAATTAATAGTTTTTTATTAGCAATAAACAGGTTCTTTGAGGACCAGAAACCCCTTACATACCAGTTTCGAGGGGACCATAAATCCCAAACAGAAAAATAAAAGCTACGAAAAGAAAGGAACATAGACAATCAACAACTCACCATTAGTAATCTACCAAAAGATACTCACGATAAAAAAAACTATGGAGAAACAACTTTGAAGGGGCTGAAAACCCTTTTATAGCAAAGAGCTCACATGGACTTTAAACCCAATAATTTAAAAGAAACTTTCTGAGTCATCTAGGCACTAAACACAACCTACAAAAGACATTCCATAGTAAACCAACTACTCAACATTGAGCTAAAACAATAAGGGCTACCAAAGCACCCTTCAAGAATAATCATTTCTCCCAAACACCCTACCTCAATAAGAGAGAAACTAGGAAAAATAGATTTTGAGACCATAGAAGAGCACCGAGAAGCATCAACCATCTTTTAGCACCATCCAACCCAATCTGCCAACTCAAGCTCCACCACAATAGGAGAGAGCTCCCCTCTATAGGAAAGGATAAAATGAGAACCCTTCCAACTGAAGCCACTACACTCCACCTCACACAAACTCCACCTCAATAAGAGCTCATAAGAGAGGAACAATATTTTTTCCACTTCTACAACCATCAACTCCACCTCCATAGGAGCATTCTCCACCTCAAAAGAAGACACAACCTGTAAAACATGGTAAAAAATAGTGACAGTATAAAGGATTGACATTACATCCTTTGGCACCACAGGCTTGAGATGCTTGACATAAGAAGTAAAAAATAACCCAACCTACAGCAAAAAGAATGCATCCACCTAAGCCTTGAGAATAATTTTTTTGGATAGCTCAGTCAATAACCCAAAACAACCCCCCTCATGAATAGAAGCTTTGAAACCCAATTGAGGCATAGAGAAAACCAAACCAACAAGACAAGGCCTAAAGCTCGAAACAAAGAGAAGCCATGAAGCTTCAACAAGCTGAAGAAAAAATTTAGAATAAAGTATCCAAACCCCAAAAGGATAGAAAGTAACAAAAGCCTCTTGGGGATCAAGAGGAATAGCAAAGACCTCAACAAGGAGGACCAAAAGGAATGCTGCCAAAAAGAACAAGGCTGTAGAAACCCACAAACAGTAGAAAGAAACCAAAGAACCATACCAAAAAAAGGAAACCCCTCTCCAAGAGCCACCAACACAGCAAGATGCCACATGCCAATAAAAACCCAAAAGGGACCCACAGGCCTCAAACAAAGAACCCCTCCAAAGGAATGGGGACCCCACACACCATCGAATGCAACCAACAGGTCCTAATTAGGAATGAAAGAACATCTCCAGCCATCACCTACTAACCACAACCATGGACCAAAAACCCCCAGACACCAGAGGAAGCAACAACAAAGGGAGGCACCACAAAAGGACAAACAAGTTGAATCAAACCAAGATAGTCTATAGCTCTAGGCAAGGTAGACACTCCAACAAAGCTAGGAAAACACAATAGAGAAAGAAACCCTGAAATAGACCCCAACACCTCCCCAAATATAGTCGAGAGAAGGAAATGATTTCCCAGTGTCAGAAAATGAGGAGGATCCATCAAAAAATAGAGAAAATCTGCATCTTCATCAAATTCTCCAACTCCTTCATATGCATAATTTGAATCCCCACCCTTGCTCCTATTTCTACCCAACGCTCACACTCACTCCATCATAGAGGCCATGGAATGGTTAGTATTAGTTAAATTAATAGTTACTTTAGCTAAACACAATTAATTAATCAAAAGAAGTGCATGGTGGGGGAAATGGGGCTAGAACCCCTCAACATTAATTTGTGACTAAAATTCACTTTGCAATTATTTATATGTGCACTATGAGACCTTGCAAATTATTCAAATTACCTTAGTAAAATTTAAAATTAAAATTTTGACCCTTCTAAGTTAATTAGGTTATTTTATGAGATATTTAAATAAGAGTTTTCTAAATGTAAAAGCCAATTAAGTTATATAAAATAATAATTTTTTTAACTAATAGGAATTTTACTGCATTTTCAATGTCAAGAATAAATGTTAATAATGTTTTCTTGTGATATTAAGAAAAAAATTTAAATATAAATATTCACATTAGCATAGCCACTTATTAGTTATAATATACATATGAGCATTAAATAAGTAGTGTAAGTATTTTTTAAAATTTACATCAACGTGGTAATATTAATACTAATATATAATAAATTGTGAAATTAATATTAAATTTAATTTCAACATTATTTTTTATTAGGTAAGTAGGGTTTTGAAAGGGGATTGACCCTTGTACAAAGAGAAATATAGAACTTTATGCACCAGAAAACAACAAGGAAAAACATAGAGACACTATAATGAAAGACCATAAAATAGAACCAAAGGATTGGCAACTTGATAGTTAAAAACAAAATAAAAATCAGGGTGGTTTAAAGAAACGGTCCAAAGTTTGTTGGTTATTCTTTGACATAGGATCCTTTTCACCCAATCTATTTTTTCTATTATAAGGAGAATCCATAAAGATACTAAAAGATCCATCATGCATCCTCATATATTTAGTAAAAGTGGAAAAATATATAAGAGATTTTCCCTTACAATCTACCATCTACTCCTTCATGCAAGAAGAAGAAGACTTCTCAATAATAGAAGTCATTTGTTCATTTTTCCTCTAGAAAAATTGGTGTTCCTTATTAGCCAAACAAGTAGAAGCTGCACAAACCTCTTTCTCACAAGTATTGTAAATAATAGGAGAGTTTTCAAATTCCATTTACTGTACCCAAGAACCATATTTGGAAGATAAGGTAAAGTGAGTGGGAAGCATCTTGTTCTTCTCCACAAACACGCCAAATATGGAAAACATCAAACACTTTGATTTGGTAATAGAGTCTGTAGCATAAAATTTCCCAAAAGAATTGGCAATGATCATAAAAAACTTTTCATTCCAGTATTATGATGGTAGCCTTGGAAAACGAACCCAAATAGGTAACTTGAAGTCATTCTGCGCATTCAAAGTAGGAGACCACTTTGTGAGGAAAAGACCATTCATACCCATGAACAAAGGGACTTCACTAAGAATCATTATGCATTCCTCCATATCAGAAAAGGAAAAAAGAAAATAATCTTTTCACATAGTAGTTACCTTAACTTGGCCTCTTAGATGCCAAACCCTAAGACCACATCTTTTGGCTAAAAAAATATTGAGATGATTACCACTAAATCTCCAAACCAGTGAAATCAAGAGCCAATCCAATGACTCAATAAGTAGAGAGTGAGAAACATCTATTTTGATCTCCTTTGCATGCAGATCCTCCAAAACCTTACATTTGGGAGTAGGGACAACTGCAAAGGGTGAGTGAGTAGAAGCCTTAGGAGACTTAGCCAACACCACACAGTCTGGAGAAGTAATAACCAACCCAAGAACACTACAACCATCACAAACCAAACCTTCATTCCTCTGCAAACTACAAGCTACCTTCCTACACAGATTAGGGGAAGAAGGACCTTCACTAGTGGAGGCATCCTCTACTTTGTTAACCCTCTGCAACATGCAATCTCATTGAATAGGGATTGGGTGAATAAGGAAGCACTTATGCAACCTAGAAAAAGGAGCACCATCCTCCACTTTCCTCCTAAAAACCTCACAACCCCATGACTTTCTTTGAGCCTCTAAAAGAATATCAAGTAGGAGCTCATATTCCTCTTAAGTTAGATTACTCAACTATTCATTATCATCAGAAATCCCATCCTCAAAGAGAACAAAGGTCTGGACTTGTCAAAAGAATCAAGATGCCAACCCTCATAAGCATGGAAACCCACCTCTTCAACTCCTACATTAGAGCCACCATATCTAGCACAAGCCTCGACACCGATAGCAAACCTTCCATCATCCTCTATTGTTCCTTCCTCCATAGCATCATCTTCATCTTCCCTTGCTTCAGCACCATTTTCAAACCTATCGGTGCCACTATCAGACCCACGGGTAGAGGATCATGTGCCAGCTAGGGTTTGAGAGCTCGTCATTGGCTTCAACATTGTTGTGTGTATCAATTAATTTCAACATTCTTAGTATTATCAATAAGAGTAATTAATGCCTAGTTGCATTAACATTTAAATAAACGGTAATATTAATAGAAATTTTAATAATGGTAATAATACCGAGGGTAATATTAATTTTAATATTTAGGATGAAGTTAAGATTAATATTACAAGTAACGTTGGTACAAATGTGATTAATATTAAGGATAGTATTAATGTTAATACAATTAATAAAGGAAATATAATACTAGTGTTGACAATGTGATTAACAAAGGTAAAAATAACAATGTTACAAGCATAAATATTATTGACTGTACTACTAATACTGGTAATAGATGAAATCAGCATGTGCAACCCCAATGAATACCACAAAAAAGCCAATATTGATATAATGTGTAATGTTAATATTGATGAACGTTAATAAGCTTATTTAGAGAAATCTTTATTTATCAAGTGATAACTATTATTAATAATAATAATAAAGGGGGAAATTTAATGCTGCTCAACAGTGTTAGTTGTGTGTTGCATGTGATGGTCAATATGCATAATAGGAAAGGTTATGCCAGTAAAACTAATGATGTTATTTCAAGATGCAAAGACATGAATTTTATTTGACCCATCAAAGGTATTAAATTAAAGTAAGTTTGGAACTAGACTTAGATGGTTAATTGGAGTGCATGGAGTTTATTTCATATAGATAAAAGTTACCAATCAATAATTACATGTCAAGGTCTTAACATTGTTAACCAATAATATTGTTCTCAGGAAATAGAATGAACATTAGATGCAACCCTTTGTTTTATCATAGTTATACTATTTCCTAGGATTAAATACCAAATTGAATGCAATTTATTCTCACACCCCACTCTCGGATGGCGTATCAACCGCGAGGTTGCTCGTTCAACCTTGCTTGATGTGTGTAGTTATTTTGTTGTGTGTGTACGTAGCTAATAAAGTGTGGTGTTTTACATGTTTATTAAAAAAGATAGTACGTTGTGTTCTTGTCCTGAGTAAAATTGTGAGCATGACAATGTTTATTTATAGGTGACCAGAAACCAAATTGCATTATAATCCTATCGTAGACCGTCAAAAATGCAAATTGCATCATTAATATAAATCTCTATCATAATGTCTTAGCAGGTAAAGTTAGCATAAGGCCAATTTCCAAGTAACTTCTAATCATATCTCAATCATTTCAATGCAATTCAGTCTAGAATTACTTAATATTTTATAGTTTTCAATTGTCATCATCAATTAGATTAATTCAGGGTTTAATAAACTGTTAACTGTTTGTCGTTTGGATTGGCATTCTTCCCCTGCACTATAGTCAAGGTTTTGACATTAACTATTGAATTTTGAGGAAACCAAAGTAGATTCTAACACTTTTAAATTGCTTTTCCCATATTTAGATTGGATGAAAAAGGTTTTTTTTGACAATTTTGGTGGGATCCGTGATCTTCGATTGGTTTATTCAGTGGGAAAGGCGGGTGCCCTCTCATGTTCGGCAGCCCTCATGTTCTACCTGTATGTCACGTGTTCTATGAAATTGTCAGATAATGCATGACTGAGTGAACAGATAAATTTTCCTTATATGAAGGACCTCGAAAGCTGAATCGATCACCGATTTCGGATTGTTTTTTAGGTTGAAGTGCGTTTGTTCTTTTGAAAGAGCGTTAAATGATACAGCACCGACTACGAACATATTAAGCTGGCGATTCGAATCCCGACTTCCTCTGTTTTCAAGAGGACTGATGGGATAGCAGAGCTATTTAATTTTTTGTCGCTTTTCTATTAAAAAAAATTAAAATTACAACTCACCAACTCTATAAGCTATTCCTAATTGAGCTTAAATGTATTAAAAATTATTTCGTCTGACAGAATTTTGTGAACGTGTTAGAATTGAAGGTCAAACGTAGCCAAATGAGAACTATCCCGGTGACTTCAAAATGTCAGTTGAGGAAGCCGTTATAGGAGAGAATATAGTATTACTGACCTCGAGGACTGCAATAGTTCGTTGCTTGATGAGTGAACTCAATGCTCTGATTGTTGATGCAGGAAAATGTTTGCAAGTTGTATTGACAAAATAACAAATATTAGGTAGGTGCTTTCCATTTCTTTCATATAGGGGAGTGGACCAGTACCTGAGCATGTTTCAATAGTTGTGATAGTAGTTGTTTGCATAATGTTCAATATTTTTATCAATATTAGGTCAATAGTTGTGACTTTAAAATTGTTAGTGTTGATGATGATTACTCATAATTAAACAAAATATATTCCTTTGATCTAAAAAGCAACTAAACATGTGATTCCACATCAGCACTCAATAAAACATGATGTGAATGCACAAGTGTTGGTCTCACTTTTTTTTGGGCCTTTTTGGACACCTTGACAAAAAGCATGTTGATGTGGCATGATATTTGATTATGTGGCCCTGAAACTTTAGTTATAAGCAAGGGACTTGCCAAGTAAGCTGCTGTAAAAAATTGGGAATGATTTGAAATTTCCACGTAAGATAATTAGAAGCACAAAGTTAGGGTGCACAACTATATCAATGACTGTTTGGGATGAAGAAAAGAAAATAAATAAATTTATTCACTTAACTATACATCAATTTTCATAATGGAATGACTAAAAAAATTGTACAGATTTAGTTGTGCGCTCCCCCTAGCGTGAACGGAAAGAGGTCAAAAAGGAGGATGAACGCTTGCTCGGAAGACCTCTCGTCAATGATATTAATAGTTTTCAAAAATATGATGAATTTTATTGTTTGGGGACTTCATCTTCAGTATGAATGTTCAACATTAATATAACGGTCTAAATTCAACCGTTCAACAAAGGTTTGAATCTAGAAGGGGTATTCGCAGCTGAATTGGGATTAAAAATTCAGTGATCACAACATTTGAATATACAAAAATGAACAACTCAATGATCGAATAAAGACTGAAAGTTCACAAACATAACAGCCCAACAACAATTTGAACTTTAGAGATAAAATAACAATCCATCATTTTAACCATCACATTATACCATAAATGAAGAATCAGCCCAAAAAATGTGATACCAAACACATGAATTATCACTTCGCAGTCTACAAGGTAGGCATTTAGGAAAATTTACACATTTCAATTTCATAATCACGTTTAAAAATAAAACTCACCCATTGCTTAAGCTATTCCAAAGAATACGGGTTAATCAGTTATTATTCAGGTATGTGCAGGATCATGATGGGCCAAAAAGTGGCAATATGATGGGTATATGGTGACGATTTTTTTACCCAAAATTGATTAAAAAGGGGTTTTAAAGTTGATTCTCGGCTTTCCAAAGATATTCACTTTGAATTTAATAGAAGTAATTATTATTCATTTCTATTCAAATTCGACTAAAGTCTGATTGATAGGTTGATTGAAAACATCTATAGATTTCAAATGGTATTACATTTTTGAATCAAAACATGCATCACATTATATGCTTCATATACTATAGGATTAAAAAAAAAAAAATTGAATTTCATGAATTTTTACCAAGTTAAGGTTGTTGTTGAACATCACGAAGTTTTTATATTTTTAAAAAATTGTAATAAAAAATCATAATTAATTATTTACTTGGAAAAAATTACAAAAAAAAATACATCATATCGGGCATGAGTCCTCTACTTATATCTAAATCTTATAAAAAATATTATCATTTTATTGTGGTTAGGGAGGTCGGATAGACACCTACTTTATTTCTTCCTAAAATTTAAGTACCATTGCATTGAAATTTCAAATTTTCATCAAATTGATTTTTTTTATTTTTTTTAAATCTAGTAGTTTAGAAACTACATTCAACTTGCTGCAGATTCTATTCTTACATATTTTTGAAATAATATAGATAACTTATTCAAAATTTTACATCAAGTTGCCTAACTCTGATTTTTCTAAATTTTTTGCCACTTAAGGGCCTATTTTTTCAATGAAGATCCTGCACATACCCATTCATTATACATTTTATTGGTATCATTCATGGGTATATAAACTTGTCTCTCAACATGAACATAGTAGACATGATTTGGGCATAGATGGTTGTGAATTCCTTCATAAGTTATAACCAGTATTTCATCCTCCAAAGTCTTTTGCTCTACCCATTTCTTCACGGTGCATTTCTTGTCTGAGCATTTATAGGGGAGAGGGTCCAATAGTGGTGTGGGTACCAATAGTTGTCATAGTACATGTACATTCAAAGTCCAATATTTTAAAATTATGGAACTAGTAATTGTAAGAGAGGACCCAATAGTTGAACAAAATATGCCCATTACATTCAAAAAGCAACAAATCATATGATGCCACATTGACACACTAAAAAACATGACTTAATGCACCACTATTGGTCTAATGTTTTTTGGGGGTCTCTTATGACCCCTCAACAAAAGGCATGTTGATATCATTTTTTTTTGTCTATGTGGGTGAAATGAAATATTTGAATTGTTCAAGCCCTTGACCACTCATAGTGTTGGAAACTAATCCCAACTGCTGCATTTACTCCTCCTCCGTATATTTTTACTAGCAATCATTTCTCTTTTCTTGCATATAGGATTGCTTTTGATTTGAATTTAATGTAAAATCTAAACCTGCAAATTTTTGCCTGCTGGCTATTAAATCAACACTTATTTGTAATCAATATTTTTGCTTTCCCTCCAATTTTGGTTGGGCTCTTACATAGCTTCTGGAAGAAGCTTTGTATTGTTTTTTGTATGGGTGAAGTAAAAGACAAGACGATAGAACAGTAGTATGTAATTTTTTTCTATATGAAGGCTACGAATAGAAAACAAGGGAGTTGGTGTTTATTTTCTGATGAACATATCAAGAGCTCAAGCTCTATAAATCTGTTATATCTTTATGATTTCTTGAATGAATGAAAAAGCACAAGCTTTAATCTATTTTGGGTATTTTATTTCTGTTAAGATTGCATTTGCATTCCCCTATTTATCTCTTGTCTTTGCCTCTAATCCAACACGTGGTATTAGAGCCAAAGGTTTCTCAAAGAAAGTTTTAAGCAAAACTGAAGGTATCATCTTCAAGAAAATCTTTTAGAGCAAGTTTTCAAGGAGCTAAGTTATACACAATGAACAATGGCAGCAGGCACAAGCTTGACAAACCCACATATTCCACAATTTAATGGCAAGAACTATGATTATTGAGCAATCACCATGAGGGCCCTGTTTTCCTCACAAGATTTATGGGCATTAGTAGAAAATGGTTTTCCAGAACCAAGTGATACAACAACATATAATGCATTGACTCAAGCAGAGAAGGATTTATTGAAAGAGAATAGGAAGAAGGATTCAAAAGCTTGTTTCTTCATCCTCCAAGGAGTGCATGAAACCATTTTCCCAAGGATTTCAAGAGAAAAAAGTTCCAAAAAAGCATGGGATATACTTCAAACAACATATCAAGGTATGGAAAAAGTTAGGATAGCTAAATTACAAATACTGAGAAGGGAGTTTGGAACAATGTACATGAAGGATAATGAAACAGTAGATTCATTCTTCACCCAAATCATTGGACTAGTAAATCAGATTAGATCGCATGGTGAGACACTTGAAGATAGGAGGGTTGTTGAAAAGATTTTAAGGAGCTTACCCACAAGGTTTGAAACCATTGCTATGACTATAGAGGAAACAAAGGACCTCTCTCATTTTTTCAGTTGATGAGCTCCATACATCTCTTATTTCACATGAACATAGGCAGAGTAGGTCAATAAGTACATCTATGGATCATGCATTCAAGTCACAAGTTACAATCGGCCATGGTAGAGGTAGAGGAAGAAAAAAATTCAGAGGTAGAGGAAGTTCTCATAGAGGTGGAAGAAACAGCCCATCAAGCTCGAGTGGAAGAGGTAGCAACAGCTACAACCCAACTCAAAATTAGCCTCAAGGCCAAAGATATGATAAATCTCAAGTCCAATGTCACTATTACAAAAAGTATGGACATTATTTGATTGAATGTAGAAAGAAATAATATGACTATAGACAGCAAAATGATAATTTCACAAAAGAAAACCAAAATAAAAAACTAGAACAAAGCACTATGTTTTTGGCTTGCAATGTTGCACAAGCAAAATATAAAGATGTGTGGTTTTTAGACTCGGGTTGTAGCAATCATATGACAGGGAATTTAGAAAAATTTTCTAGTTCGAATGAGAGTGGAAAATCAAATGTAACATTGGGAAATGACAACAAAGTAGAAGTCAAAGGAAAAGGGAACATCAATATTCTAACCAAGAAGGGGAAGAAGAAATATATAACTGATGTTTATTCTTTTCTCAGTTTAAGACACAATGTAATGAGCATTGGACAACTTGTTCAAAAAGGGTATAAAGTATTTTTCAAAAATGGAGAGTGCACAATTTTAGACAAACTTCCTAGGAATCAGCTCATTGCCAAGGTTCAAATGACCAATAATAGGATTTTTTCCCTAAGGATAAAATCAAATTTGAGTGTAGATTATACTCAAGCACATCACTCAATGTCTCCACAAGTGGGTAAAGAGAAAACTACAGCAATCACTCAAGTGATCTTTCAAGCAGAAATTAAAGATGAAAATTGGCTTTGGCATCTAAGATTTGGGCATTTAAACTTTGAAGCACTAAATTTCCTTCATAGGAAAAGCATGGTCAAGGGATTGCCTGTAATAGAGAAACCGGAAAAAGTTTGTGAAGGGTGCATTTTAGGAAAGCAACATAGAGAGTCTTTTCCAACAGGTATGTCAATGAGAGCTAAGGCACCTTTGGAGATCATTCATTAAGATTTGTGTGTGCCAATGCAAACACCTTCAATAGGTGGTAGTTTCTATTTTTTGACATTCATTGATGATTACTCAAGAAAAACATCGGTTTACTTTCTAAAGCATAAGAGTGAGGTGTTTGAATCTTTTTGTCAATTCAAAGCTCTTGTTGAAAAAAAAAGTGGTAATTGTTGAAAAACAAGGTGAAGAAACATTGCAATGTGAACTTAAATGTGTGAATGCAAATCTGCAATATGTAGATTAACCTTAGCCTTAGTGTGAAGAAAGAATGAGAGAGAGAGATAGAACAATATAACACATGCAACAACAAATTTACGTGGAGAAACCCCGAAGGGAAAAAACTCCACCACCAAAAGAGAGGCAAGTATATTACTAATAATCTAAAATATTACATGCAGCAATATACTTCTCTTATCAATTCCTGTAAAATCTGGTAGCACCCTATTACCCTACAAAACTAAATTCTTCAATCTTAATAACTCTAGCTCAAGGCCCTAATTTATAGAGATTTGTGAGGATGAAAACCACCATGGTTTCACCAAACAATAGGCAGCA
This sequence comes from Sequoia sempervirens, assembly GCA_007258455.2. Taxonomy (NCBI): domain Eukaryota; kingdom Viridiplantae; phylum Streptophyta; class Pinopsida; order Cupressales; family Cupressaceae; genus Sequoia; species Sequoia sempervirens. The sequence goes on from VDFB02072116.1 coordinate 26,779, forward strand.
ATACCACCTAGAAAAACCCATGCCTCCCTCCTTGAAATGG
>VDFB02072117.1:0-59199 GCA_007258455.2 Sequoia sempervirens
AATAATCTTCCATATGGGGAACATGATAAAAATCGGTACCAAGATGCAAATTGTTCTTTACAAAGTTTTTACTATCAAATGGAAATGTCATATCATAGGTAGAAATGGTAAACTTCACAATATACCTCTCCAAGTTGAGGGCATCTGATTGATACTTGCATTGATAATACCCAAGGTCAATGGGAAATGAGATACCAACCTTTTTCCTCTAAGAACATCTTTTATTCACTTTTGCAATTTGCATATAGACTTACGAGAATGAGCCTATCCTCTACATACTTAGGCAATTTATGGGGAGTCCATCATAACCCCCAATTCTAATGTAAGTGAACCTTTGAAACTGAATAAAATGGCTATTGTTGATGGCCAAATTGACATATGCAACATGCAAGCAAGATGCAATTACCTTACCTCTCATGGAAAAGGAAAATGATCATGAAATCAATCACCTTCTAAGGTCTTGGGTGTTGGGTCACAACATTGTTGTTTTGTTGAGCGGTTAATATGGTTGTAATATTCGAGGGGCTTACTAGTTATGTGTTTCTTGGTTGTTGCGAGATCAAACTCTAATCTAAACCTATTCTAATTGAAGAATAAATAAAATCAAAAGATAAATCAAGGATGCAAGAGAAAAGAATGTTGATTCATCTAATTAACCAGACCTGTTATTCTTCAAGAAACTTCTGAATAAACTAAAAAATAAATCAACCTATAACCAATACACAATTACTTTTATTCACAATGCGAAAATCAATAACATATCATAAATCATTCATTACAACCTAAATTCAATAAAAGATAAAACCTCATTTTATTCTCTTGAAGAACTTCAAATCAAATAGATAATAATAAAAATACCATTCCAGAGTAGATAATAAACTAGAAGAGCTTGTTGGAGTTGTAAATATTAATTATTTGGTTAAACCCAATAGAATCTATTGTCTATCTTCTTTTCTATTCTAGTAGTGAGCCTTTCTTTCTTCTGGGCAGTGAGCCCTTTGACAGTGAGCCCTTTGTAATCAGTGTTGATATTACTTTATATTGTGAGCTAATCCTCAGCACGGTTTTTCCTTTCTTGGCTTTTCCACGTAAATCTAGTGTTTCATTGTGCACATGGTGTTGATTTGGTTCTATTTATGTTATTTGCTTTCATGATCAAGCATTCTAACAGATTAAGGGTTAATTGAATTAATGTGGATCTAAATGTGTGTGAGGGTTTTTGAAGTTTTAAGATACAAATGATTCACCCCCCTTCTTAGTTGTCTTGTGCATTCAAAACCTGCTTGATATTCTCCCTTTTGCTCATTAGCTTTGGAAATTACGACCATCGTACATTTATCAATTTTCCTCAAAAAGGTACCTGTAAACATCAAATTGCATTAATTAATTTATAAGATTAATTAATTAATAATATTTCATATTATTTCACCTTTTGTCAATAGTGGCATGGTATGATGGTTAAGTTGTGGTGTTGTTCTTGCCATCAATGTTCAAACCCTACTAGGGTGTAGTTGTTGAATGTTTAAATTGGGGATGAGGTCCCTCATTTGTGACCTTATCAGTTCATAGCTCCGAGTCAAAAGCGTTTACCCCTTAAAAATAATAATATTTCATATTATTTCAATTAAATGCATTTAATAAACTCTAGATTTCCATAATTGAAATAACTATAAATCCCCTCTTAAATCGATGTTATTTTAAAATATTAAAAGTAAAATAACATTAAAAAAATCATGGCTTGGATGGATTTAATAATGTGCTCTTGTTCGCTTTCTCGAACTTGGTAATTGCAAAGATCACATCAATTCACTAAATTAATACTTTTCATAGTAAATAATAATCAATCAATAAAATAAATTAATTCATAAAGATCAATAGATTAAAATGCATGAATTAATCAATTTTCATCTAAACTCATGAAATTCTAAGTGTTCCCAAATTTGCACAATAATCTTATTAATCCAATTTTTATCATATGCAGAAATAAAAGGGGCCACACGGGATCATGGGCTTGTAATGTCCAAGTATGACATAAACAACAACAAAATCTAGACACTTCATAACTCAATAAATTTTAACTTTGACATCATCACCAGGTAATAAGATAGAAAGCAAGTGCATAGCTATATAGGGTTCCTTTGCATACTTTTCCAAAAGTTTAACCCTTTCTTGCTCCAATTCCTTCTTTCCCTCTCTTTTCTTTCAAGAAGTGTTGTGCAAAAACTCCGCTTCCATGTATCCCATTTTTGATTCTTCAAATATAAGTACATGTTGCAAGGTTTGCGCCCTTGGTTTCCTTATGTCGTGCATTGCATTGCTCGGGTTCATGACATGGCTTAACTGCCTCCCATGGATTCATTAACTTTGACAGTTGTATCAGGCATTAATAGGTTGATCTTTTTATGCAACGACACCTGTCTATGCAACAATACACTCATTCTACAATGACCCTTTGGACCATATGCATGTCCTGCCTTCATAGCTTTGTATCCTTTGAAATACGCCAATAGTTCTTTATTTCCCATCCCAATCCATTGCTCACTTTTTTATTGATCAAGGATTGTGTTCTAAATGATGACTAGGAGCCAAATGATCTCTCGATCATTTACTACCTCTCACAAGCCTTTCCACTTCCATTTGCTTCAATTTTCTCAAACGTGAACTCAACATATCCATCTTATGCATTTCTTGGAATCATGGCATGGCATGGGATAGCGTCTCCTTGATCCACTCTATCGAATGGTTCACACCGTGTCCTATTCCATAGGTCGAGTTGGTTTTGGCATAGGGCATGGAGATTGGCTTCACATCTGCCAATTTCATTTTCTTAGGGGTTTTTGACACTTTTTAAATGAAATTGATTTTGTGCATATCCGACAACCAATGTCATTGCATGACATGACATCACTTTTAAGCATTCTACAAACAATTTTAAACGCCTTGTTGATATCTCCACATTCATGCAGACAGAGAGGATACTGGTAATAGCTACAGGATTTCATTTTCCATATGCCATTGCATCTGCTTGAAAGTTTCTAATGCCTTTTCACAAAACTATTTTGCGAACACCCTGCACAATGGTACCTGTCATGACATTTCATTGAAGCATTCTATACAACAACCCACGCCCTAGTCTATGCTTCAAGCAAATTGTGATTCATAGGTCTAAAGGTAGCAAGATCTGTTTTAGACCTGCGAATCACAATTTACTTGAAAATTTTGAGTGCCTCTCACCCAAAATCCATTCTAAATAGAACCCATGATCATTGCATTCAACATTTGCACGCATGTCTACCAGGGCAATTGAATGCCATTTCAAAGCTCTTATTCCAACATAGGCAAAGGATGTTGGCAATGTTGTGGCATTTGGCTTTAGACCTCCCCTTTGCATTTGTTCAAAAGTTTCAAATTTCCTTCTCATCAAATCCATTTTGTGAATTTCTTGTAGCCAACGCGCTATGACACCATTTATGCGAGGCCTCTCTTAAAGGGATTCTGCAAATAGTTTGCTTACCCTGTTCGTGCTTCCACACTTAGCGCGGGATCAGGATTTTCTTGCATTGCGGGGTTCCATTTTTTTTGAGGACCTTTTGCTAATGGTCTGTCGGAGTTTCATTCCCCAACTTACCATTTCATTGCATGAAGCAGGATGAAGTTTTAATTTTATTTCCAACTCTTTATTACTGAGTAGGGTTGGGATTTAAATTTGCCCCAGGACCATTTACAACTTTAAGGCTTAAAGTCCTCTCGGGACCTGCGTTCCCGAGAGGCCTCCTTTATTTTCCCCTTTTTAATTTATGTTCTTAGTGTGGTTGGGGATGCTACTTGCCCGCACACGTTTTAATTAAAGGGGCTTAAAGTCCCTTCACGACCTGGAGTCTTGAAGGGCTGTATTTTATTATTATTTTAAAAAAAAATCATTTTAATTTTTTTTTAAATATATTAAATTCTTTGTTTTCCAAGTTTTTTTTTTTAATTTTTAAAGTAATATATATATAATAGTTTTTAATTGTTTTTGCATATTTTTTTGTGTTTGGAATTTTCTAATAATTTTTTTTTGGGTATTTCAATTTATAATTTTTTGTTTTGTTTTAATTTATATATATTTTTAATTTTCAAGGTTTTTTATTTTTTTGTGTATTTTTTGACTTCAAGATGGGACACGAGAACCAAAAAAAGGAAAACAAAAAGTCAACACAAACAAACAAGACCAAAAATGGAGGAGGGAAGTGAAAAAATGGAGAAGAGATAAGTCAGGGTTGGAATCCAAGGTAGACTTAGAATTTTGAAAGAAAGTCCGATTTTGGTTTAGAGTCTCAATCTTGACAGGAAAGGACAAGGGTCGGGGTTGAAAATCCATATTGGACTTGGACTTTTAGGAGAAAGTCCAAATCCAATATGGAGTCCTAATCTTGATAGAGGAACTGAAAACGGTCTTGGGGAACAAAAACCCTCGAGACCAAAACAAAGCCAACAAGTTGGCACTGAGAACTAAAAATGGTATGGGACCCTATTGCATAAGGTCTGAAGTTTGTTTATGAATATGAGTCTTAAACAAGACAAAAGAGAAATGGCTCGAGGGCTTGGGGTTGTAGACAACTTCAGGACAAAACCCAAAATGATGAAAAATGCAATGAAGACCAAAACAATGAAGGGAAAAGGGAAAAGAAACAAATGAAAACAAAAAATCGACAACATGATAGGCCAAAACAATGAAACAAAGGAAAATGAATGGGGCCCTTGACATTGGCAAGTAAAAAGTTGGGGTGTGTATGTAGAAAATAAAAAATAGAGACTCAGCTGGAAAAATGCTCTAAGCATTTTGAAACATGCAACCCTCCAAGTACCCAAAATATTTGGTGTAACTCATTCACAACAACCTAAGAAGTGCAAACATAATCAAAATTGGGACACCACAAAGATCCAAGGTGACACTAAAATCTGTTTGTGTGTGCAGATGGTTTATTCCCCCCCCATAAGCATCGTCATGATTAGAATGGAGTAATCCCTATCCAAGCTACGTAGTTTAAGTTACATTTCTAATGTGCAATGATATTTTGAGCATAGCTCTGCTGCTAGCTAGGCATCCATAGCACCGATAGAGATAATTCTTGTTGGAAATTGGAAGGTTGTCATTGATGTCAACAATGGAAATTGGAAGATTATCACTAATGTACATTACTTGTGTAGATCAATAGTTGCTTCAGTAATAAATATTTGAGCTATGTTAATCCGATACTAGAAATTTGTTGATCCAGTATTTTGGTTTGGATTATCTTATTTTGTAAGATTCTTTCAGAAGCTGATAATCTGTTCTATCCTAACATCATTTGCATCTATGGACAAGTTTTCAGTTGGATTGGTTATATGGTTGGAAAGTTACAGTTACTAGTAGTTTGGTAAATAATGTTCTGTTTATATGCTGGTTTAGTGCGTCAATTTTTTAGTCCAGATTCTACCTCAAAGAAAGACATCACTATAGAATTTTGTACATAGATTTGTGACTACAAGATTCATCTTACCTCAAATTTTTATGATGGTATGCAAATGCATTCAAAAGATATGAGTAACAATGTTATGTTTTGAGAATTACAATAAGTCTCTGTATAGCGCATTAATGTGGGAGATTTTGTGTTTTTCCATGATCAATTGCTTTATCTTGTGGAGTTGAAGATAAGTTACTTGATGTTGTCTAAAAGAGAATTCAATGTTCTAACATGTTTTGATGTTACATGTTTAACAAATTGCATATACGTTTGGAGTTTTGATGTTTTAGGTCTAACTCTGGCCAACCTAATTATGAATTTGAATTAAGAAGATTAAATATGTGTTGCGAATGCTAAAGGGATCTATCTTTGGTCCATGCTGACTAATGCCATCCATTACATGATTGTGTTGGCTGTGAAGATGAATATGTCTTGAGGATAGACCCGATAGAGTTCTAGTTTTGATTTGAAATAGGGCTACTCTAATTACGCCAACCTAATTAGTGAATACGAATGTAAATGGTATATATGTAAGATACTTTTGAAGATAGAGGGTGAATGAGAGAACAATGAAGATGAGAGATAGAGAGAAATGATGAAGTGAGTACAAATGTGCAAAATTGTATGTATGAGTAGATAAAATTGTTGAGTATACTATATAGAGAAGCTTTGTATTCAATGCTTTACTAGAACTAAACTCCAACACAAGAAGGTACATTCTATCTTAGTTCTCATCCAGACAGTGTTGCCATTCTTTGTTTTTGTAAATTACTTCAGGCTGTGAGCCTTCAAGGGAAGTGCATCTTGATAGTGAGCCATTGTAATATTCTATATCCAGATATATTATATTGTGAGTTAATCCTCATCATGGTTTTTCCCATTTTGGGTTTTCCACGTAAAATTCCTAGTGTTCATGTGCCATGTTCTTTTCAATGTATTCATTCCTAATTGCAGTTAGATATGTTTTAATAATTGGATGGTTCATAACTGAGTAGTTTAATGGAATATTGATTCACCCCCCAGTATTCCGGGTGTTCAACACCTCTGGTTCTCTCTAAGAATTTATCTACTACCAGCCAGGTGACGATAGCCTCGATAGAGATACTTGAATTACCCTTGCTAATTGAGTTCATTTTCAGATTTTCATTCTTTTCTCTCTTTCTCATATACTGATTCTCTTAAAGCATATTTTATTATTTCCATCAATCCTCAAGAAGTGAATCCTAAGCAACATGTTGAGAACCACAGTGGACATTGTGAAAGAAATGTAACTCTTTATATTTTTCACTTGGAATAGAGCTACCCCACCCAATGTAAAATAACTTGTGGATTCATTAAGATGTGCAAAACATGATAGATTTTCAAAGACTCCCCATCACTTTACAATGCACCAAGTACTAGGTTATGCTAAAATTCCCAAGGTGAGAATGGATGAAGGTAAACCAAAGTTTTCAAGTCAACTAACTGATCAAATGTTTGAAAATACGGACAACAAACCCCCAACAAATTCACCTTTCAACATGACTTACATACAACTTAGTTCCCACTCTCAATGAGAGGAACCCTTAGAAGAAGGAAAATAAAAGGAAAAGGATAGAGGGAGTGAAAAAAAACAAGTCCACAGACATGATGAACTAGCCAAAAATAAATAAAATGAGAACAAGATCCAACAAACAAAACAACCAAAGACCAACAATGAGGGACAAAACAGAAAACCAAGAAACAAAAACAAACAAAAAAGGACACTAAGGAAAGAAATGAAAAAAAAATCCTTAAAATGAAAGAAAAGAAACCAAAACCCATGAAAAATGAACTAATCTAAACTAACACCTAACTATCGTAATCCTAAACTAACTCTAAACTAAGCTCCAAGAACACAAGACTGCAAAAATTTGTACATCTTCCTGATTGATTTTTCATTGTGTAAGAGCATTAACTTATTAGGTATGGTTCTAAACCTAGCAAGTTTGTCTTTATACTCAAAAATGTAAAGTTCACATGGAATAAATTCATTTTGAGATTGAAAATCTTGAAAAACTAAAAGTTGTGGATTTTTTGCCTTGTCATGATTAACCCACATACATGTCTTACTTTTCCTAGCATCATGATCGAACTAAAAATAATCAAAATACAAAGGATAATGAAAAGAAACCACCTAATTTAGAAGAATTACAGTTGTCGATGCATGCTCATGCCGTATGAAATTGTCTTCTTGAGGTTTCAGCTCATGAAACATGTTCCATTTTTTCTAGGTACATGCAAGTCAACATAAAGAATGTCCATTAGTAATGTATCACTATTATCTAAGATGCCAAATAAGGTTTAAAATTTACATGCATGTCCTTATCATTATTAACACTGGTCTAAAACAACAAACCAATGTGTTCGATTTCACCAGGACTATCAACTTCAATCATGCTCTCCAAAATATAAATTTCATCAGTTACATAATCAACTTCCTCAACCTTTAAATCAATTTGTTCAACAGTTGCCTTACCTGTCATGGAAATCTCCCTTGGAAAAAATAAAGTAGAGCAACTTACCTCAAATGAGGAACCAAAAGGATGAATCCTACATGAATCACCTAAAGTGAGGTTTGCTATGCAGTTGGAATACCCATGTCCCAACATTGTTGCATTCAACTTTGGCATGGGATCATAGATTCTCTCGGTCTCCTTAGAAGGAATAAGCTGCAAATCATCTCAATTGCCCATTTGTGGAGTCTACAAAATTTTTCCCTCATGAGACACAATTTTCCTTTCAACATTTCTCTGCATGTCACCAACAAGAGCATGAGAATCAACATCCGGTTCATCACAATTAATGCCAGAAATAGTGATACATGGAAAAACAGGATTTTCTTCAGATAACTCATTTGAATGCACAAAGTCAAAGCTAGTAAATACCTCCCCACTTCATGTTCCTACATATCATCAACAAGAATGTGCAAATCAATGTTGAGTTCACCGCTGTTAAGGTCAAATTCATTAATGCATGATAAACAAGGATTTGAACTTTGAACAACTCATTTAAATGAACATAATCAAAACCAAGAAGATTCTTCCCCATTTCATTCTCCTCAACCTGTTGAAGTAATTTAATTTTTGGGGTAACCTCTTGATATAATCCATTTGATATTCTTCTATTTCATCTAGCTAAATCTCATCATACATTCCTTTTTGCAATAAAACACTAATTCCATCCATGTTAGTATTTTTATTAGCATTGAAATCCAATCTATTTTCTTGACATGCGTAAATCTGATCTAATTGACCATCAGGTAGCACTTGATGAATCTACACATCCATTTGAACTTCTTCTCCTAAAGATTCCACTTGGAACTCAACTTCTTGGCCTTCACCAAGAGATCTATTTGCAATCTCATTCAGAACTATGTTGTTCTCTATTTTCGTATGTTTATCATTCAAATAAGCAGAATCACTTCCCTATGCTAACCTATTAAAGGGTGTTTCTTCCTTATCAATGATCATGAAAGAATCTATGAACGTATCAATAAATTCATTTTCCACATCTAGCAAATCTGAACAAGATGGAGAATCTTTATCAGTCAACAAGTCCATTTCAACATGATGCTCGAGGTCATCAAATGATGGAGATGAGCTAGACATCCTCTCACAGTTACTTTCATCATTTCAAATGGACTCATTACCATCTTCATGTGTGCTAGCTGTTTCATCTCCCTCATTGAGTGGATGAATATTCCTATGATCTTCTATGGGAATAAACAACTCTTCAATAGGGATCAGTCACTTCAAATATAAATCCATCCTTTGGAGGAAATTATTGCACCCTATCTTACCATGTTGATTTGTTTGATGTATACTACATCCACTTGATGCAACAAGTCCTTATAGCCTCAGACTACCTAATTCCTCCAATTTCTCATTTAATCTATTTTGTGCATATGGAATATCTACCCAACATGAACCATGATCTACTGTCCCTTCATGACATTGTTGCACATCTTGCTCAAAAGAATTGTTTAAAGCATTGGAAGGAGACTCTTTAGTTGTTGATTTCTTATGATTGCGGTCCTATGCTAACTCTTCATCTATTTCAATGTTTTCATTAGTATTAACATTCCCAATTAAATTAGACTCTAACTTGATCTTTCCATTATGCTCCAAATTTAAATATGTTTCATGCTCTTTTTCAAATAAACCATCAAAATGATATATTTGTTCATCTAATCCTTTTCTTACAACTTCATCATGATTTAATGCATTATGCATTGGACTATGATCAAAAGTAGATGATAAAGCCACAAAAACTTCATTAGAGGGTGAAACATTTACATCCTTTGCTATAGATTGTGCATTTTGACCCTAAATTTGACCTTGTAAGTATGTGATCTAATTTGTTGCTTTAGTTGCTTACATGCTCTAGAAATTATGAATATTGTAGTTGATTGATTGAGATGATTGCACCTGAGCATACCCACCGAATAGGTTGAAAGAGGGTTGTAATGGTTGACAACTTTCAATTAATTGCATATTATAACTCCCAACTTGTCTACTTGTACCATTTGTAATGTCATCTCCACATTGTGACAACAAAAGAGCCTTGTTGAATGCATCATGCAAGGTAGTGATCTCACCAAAATTTCTAATCTACCCTACAAAGGAGACATCCAAACACCATAAGTAATGTTCTTTCAATACTAATTACCATCCAATTTGAAGCTTGAACCCTTTGATACATGAGAATAAACCTATGATTGAATTGAGTAATAGACTCTTTATGTGTCCTCATGGATGCAAAATAAAATAATGAATCTTGTGCACCCACATCAAGATCAAATTGAATTAAAAATAGACTTTCTAGTTCAACCCATGAGCAAATAGAATCTGTTAGAAGATTCACATACCAATGAAGTGTCATACCTTGAAATTTTTTGATGAACAATTGAGAAATGGTATCTTCACTCTCAATCAAGTGCGTTTCAGAATCCTCCCTCCTTCAAACCAAAAATGCTTAAGGTGGCCCTCCTAGCGCCATTTCTATTGATGACCAAATTGACACATGCAACATGCAAGCAAGATGCAATTACCTTATCTCTCTTGAAAAAGGCGAATGGTCGTGAAATCGATCACCTTCTAAGGTCCTAGGTGTTGGGTCACAATGTTTTTTTTTTGCTAAGTGGTCAATATGGCTATAATATTCAAGGGGATTTTTGGTTATGTGTTTCTTGGTTGTTGCAAGACCAAACTCTAATCTAAACCTATTCTAATTGAAGAATAAAGAAAATCAAAAGATAGATCAAGGATGCGAGAAAGAAAAGAATGTTGATTCATCTAATTAGCCACACCTGATATTCTTCAAGGAACTTCTAAATAAGTTGCATAATAAATCAACATGTAACCAATACACGATTACATTCATTCACAGCGCGAAAATCAATAGCATATTGCAAATCATTCATTACAACCCAAATTCAATAAAAGATAAAACCTCATTTTATTCTCTTGAAGAACATCAAATTAAATAGATAATTAGAAAGATACCATTCTAGAGCATAATATAAAGTAGGTTTAAGTCCAATTGATTCTATTGGGTTTAACCAAATAATCAACATTTACAACTCCAACATGCTTCACTGGTGTATGAAAACTAATATCTTCAAATAAACTCAGCTAACTAAGAATGCAAAAAATCTACTATCTACTGCCTAACTTGCTAAAAACTAACTTCTAAACTCCCCACTAAATTCCTAACTTGCTACTATCAAACCCCTTCAAATGATCTTGATTTTACATTTAATAGCTCAACAAAATCATCATTCCTACCAAAACAACACATGCAAAAAGTGAACCATTTGCATGCATGCAGTTACTCCATTAAGGAAGATTCCATTTTTAGTTTATGTTTGACTTAGTGAACTTTAGTTGGTAGTTGCAACTTCTAGCTTTACTTGGAGTCTATCCTTTTGCATGGCATAAGGCAACATACTCTTTTGGAAGTGACATAAAATGGGACCACCATGCCTTGTTTTACTTCCAACTTGATATTCCCTTGTTTTCTCATTAGCGTTGGAAATCTCGACCATTGTACTTTTGTCAATTTCCTCAAAAAGGTACCTATAAACATTAAATTGCATTAATTAATTTATAAAATTAATTAATTAATAATGTTTCATATTATTTCAAGTAAATCCATTTAATGAACTCTAAATCGGTGTTATTTTAAAATATTAAAAGTAAAATAACATTAAAAAAAAGTCATGGCTTGGATGGATTTAATAATTCGCTCCTATTCACTTCTCAAACCTGGTACCTGTAAAGATCACATCAATTCACATAAATAATACTTTTTGTAATAAATACATAATCAATCAATAAAATTAATTAAATAATAGAGATCAATAAATTAAAATGCTTGACTTAATCAATTTTCATTTAAAATCATGAAATTCTAAGTGTTCCCAAATTTGCACAATAATCCTATTAATCCAATTCTTTATCGGATGCAGAAATAAAAGGGGTCACGTGGGATCATGGGCTTGTAATGTCCAAGTATGACATAAAAAACAACAAAATCTAGACACTTTATAACTCAATACATTTTAACTTTGACATATTAACTAGGTAACAAGATAGAAAGCATACTTTTTCAAAATTTTAACCCTTTCTTCCCCCAATTCCTTCTTTCCCTCTCTTTTCTTTCAAGAAGTTCCTGTGCAAACACTCCGCTTCCATGTATCCCATTTTTTATTCTTCAAATATAAGTACATGTTGCAAGGTCTGCACCCTTGGTTTCCTTATGTCGTGCATCACATTGCTCGGTTTCGTGACATAGCTTAACTACCTCCCATAGATTCACTAACTTTGACAGTTGTATTGGACATTAATAGGTTGATCTTTTGATGCAACAACAACTGTCTGTGCAACAATACACTCATTCCATGATGACCCTTTAGACCATATGCATGTCTTGCCTTCATAGCTTTGTATCCTTTGAAATACTCCAATAGTTTTTTATTTCCCATCCCAATCCATTGCTCATTTTTGTCTTGATCAAGGATTCTGTTATGAATGATGACTATATGGGCCAAACAATTTCTTGATCATTTAGTGTCTCTCACAAGTCCTTCCACTTCCATTTACTTCAATTGTCTCAAACATCAACTCAACATATCCATCTTATGCATTTCCTGAAATCATGGCATGGCATGGGATAGCATCTCCTTGATCAACTCTATTGAATGGATCACATCATGTCCTATTCCTTAGATCGAGTGGGTTTTGGCGTAGGGTAGGGAGATTGACTTCACATCTGCCAATTTCATTTTCTTGGGGGTTTCTGACACTTTTTAAATCAAATCAATTTTGTGTATATCCCACAAACAATGTTATTGCATGACATGACATCGCTTTTAAGCATTCTGTAAATAGTTTTAAACATCTTGTTTATATCTCCACATTCGCGTGGATAGAGAGGACACTGATAATAGCTGCAGGATTTCATTTTATATCTGCCATTGCATCTACTTGAAAGTTTCTAATGCCTTTTCACAAACCTATTTTGTGAATATCCTACACAATGGTACCTATCATCACATATCATTGAAGCATTTTGTACAACAACCCACACCCTAGTCTATGCTTCCACACTTTGTATGAGAGGATGCTGGAAAAGGTAGCAAAATCTGTTTCACACCTACAAATCACAAATCACAATTTGCTTGAAAATTTTGATTGCCTCTCACCCAAAATCCATTTTAAACAAAACTCGCTTTTTTTTTTTGTATTTTAATGATTTTCTAATTGTTTTTGTATTTTTAAGCTATTTTTTTTGTTTGTGTTTTAGAATTTTCTAATTTTGGGGGCATTTTCAATTAAGAATATTTTGTATTTTTTATATCATTCTTTTTGTATTTTCAAGGTTTTCTATTTTTGTTTTTGATTCCAAGATGGGATATTAAAACCAAAAAAAAGGAAAATGAAAATCCAAGACAAAAAAGGAAGACCAAAAATGGAGAAGACAGGAAGCGAAAAAGTGAAGAAGAGATGAGTTGAGATTGGAATTCAAGCCGATCTTGGACTTTCAAAAGAAATTCTGAATCTAGTCCAAAGTTTTGACCCCAATAGGAAAGGACAAGGGTCAAGATTGGGAATCCAAACTAGACTTGAACTTTTGGGAGAATTTCTAAATCCGATTCAGAGTCCCAATCTCGACAAAGGAATTGAAAACGGTCCTAGGGAACAAAAGGCCCTAGGACCAAAATAAATATAACACGCAAATAATGAGTACTAAAAATAGCCTGGGACCCTATTGCATAAGGTTTGAATTATGTTTCAGAACCTGAGACCTGAACAAGACAAAAGGGAAACAACTTAAGGTCCCAGGGTTGTAGACAACTTCGGGACAAGACCTAGAATGACTAAAAATGAAAAACGAAGACCAAAACAACAATGAAGGGAAAAGGGGAAAGACACAAACAAGAACAACACAACAACAACACAACAAAGCAAAAAAATGAAACAAAGTAAAACAAAGGGGCCCCCCCCAATTTGGCAAGCAAAAATTTGGGGTATGTATGCAGGGCATAAAAAATACCATACTTATTTATGAGATGGATGGCCTTAGGGGAAATACTTTGTGCTAAATAACCTTGCAATTCCCTAGCTAGCCTCATGGTGAATACATCATTCACTCTTTTGAATTTATGATAACTATTCTCCAATTGTAAGCCAGAGTAATAATTGTAGATTTGAATTTGGCCATCCAATTCTTCAACACGGTTAAGTCCTGGGCATGGTTTGGTGCATGCTAAAGCATAAAAGAGATACAAAGAAATATAAAAGGATTTATTGACATGAAATCCAACTATAGCAACATGTAACTTAGTCACTGATAAGGGTTTCCCAATCTAAGTATTGTTGACCAACACAAACAATTTGCACAATGAAAAACATCTATTCTTCAAATTCACGAGCTTTAACATTATCTCTTAATCTATGCAACAATACAATGATATTTGAAATTTCATCTTGAAATGTAACTGTTATACCTTGCATAACCACCCCACTTTGATCTGAATAAAAATGGGTCCCCCTTTTCTCTTTTTGTTTTCTCTTCTTTTTGTTATATGTTTTGCTCTTGAGGTTTCTTCTATTTTCCGCCTGAGTTTGTCTCCTTGCTCTATCTGATTTAATCTTGGTTCTATTTCAACCTAGGCTGGTTTTCTTCTTGCTAGGGATTGACTAAAATAATTATAAGCAATGGTGGATTTATTATAATATATCTTATTTGCTTTTGAGGACTAATGTAGACCTTCCTTTTGCAGGGTTAAATCCTACACTTGATGATGTTTGCTGAGGCTCGGTTGGAAGGTTGTCCTCAATCCAGTTGATCATGAAAATCAGCTAAGGCAAAAGTCAGCAAGACTTTTCTAGACTCTTACCGACTGGTGGCTCGACTCTGACCATTTGAAATCCAAAGAATCAGAATACTCCCCATTATGGATCTTATCAGCATAAGGTTATCACGATCTCCCTGACCCATGGTTTTTTTTGTTCAAATCTGCGTCTATGTTGCCTATCGGCAAGACCCGAGGGATGTTGTGGCGAGTGGAAGTTACATACAAGCATCTATTGGCAGGACCAAGTTCTTCGTCTTGGTGACCTAGGGGTTTCCTCTATCGGCATGAGTTTGTCTTCGGAGAGAAGTCTCAGCGAAGAAGGAAAGTCACACCGACATAGCGCGAGGGGATTCTATCGATGGTCTTCGGTGAGAGAATCAATATGTCACGGTGACAAAAGGGTGAACTTATAAAGTTTTTGCTAAGACATAGGATGTCTATAGAATGTCTCCCCGACAAGAGAGTGCTACAACGACACATTTGGAACAAAAAGAATACATATTGGTATAACTACAGAAAAGTCTCCCCGAAGTGCTCTCGATTCAGCGAAAGGAAGCCCCGATCGGTATAAAGTCTCACTGACCAGAGGAAGTCATAGCAACAAAGAGGAAGCTCGCCTAAGAGAGAAGTGGCTTCGGCAAGATGTCTCACCGAAAAGTGAACTCTTGCCGAAGTAGGGCGCCATCGGTGAAACGAGGTGGCTTTGGAAAAAGGTCTCGCCAATGATCCCCAGTCTGGGCAACTAGAGAAGTATGGTCTCGACAAAGGAAGAAAACTTTGCCATAAGGTCTCCTCGACCACGGAATGTCATACTGAGAAGAAGGGAGGTCCCACCAAAGTAAAGCGGTATCGGAAAATGAGTTTCTCTTCGCCATAAGGTCTTGGCAAAATCTCCATGCCTTGCCAACTAGTGAACGATTCGGCGAGGCAAGACCTCGGTGTAAGGTCTTGGCGAAGAAGGGAGGTCTCGCCGACATGAAGGAACTCGTTGAGGATTAAGGAGATTTGGTGTAATGTCTCACCGACTCAAGAGGGTCACGCTGAAATGAGGGAAATCAGAGAGACTCCAGAAGCATAAAGGAGTTTGTTGAAGGTCTTGCCAACAGCGATGGATTTCCCAGTGAAGGAGATATCAGTATAACCAAAGATAACTCGCCGTAGCCTCTGGCCGACAGTAAGATGTCTTGCTGATAACAAAGAGGGGCTCGGTAAGAAAAGAGGAGTTCGTTATGAGGTCCCACCAATTAGCGATGGTCTTGCTGATATAAAACAAGCTCGGGGTGAAAGGTCTGGCTTCGCTATGACGTCCCATCGACTAGCGACTATCTTGTCGATGGTTTTCATGAGCTCGATATGACTTCTTTGGGTCGCTGAAATGTCTTGCCAACTGTCTAATGTCATGCCGATGGTTACCAGCTGAGATATAATCGCATCGGGGAGACACGATAAGTGTCTCACTGACATGTGATTTAGGATGGACCACTTTTGACCGCTAGAGAAGCTCGCGTGGCATATGCCCGACCAATCAATGGAAGCTAAGGGAGTGATTCATTGGTCCCTTTGACTGTCTTGGGAAAGAAGGCCAACATAATGCAAACCAAATGGACTCTTTCTGAGAACAGGTGGCAATGGATTGGCTCAGGCGGTGCAAAGAACTACATAGAGGCCCGATGGTGCTTCCAGAAGGTGGTCAATGAGCAGGGAAGTCTAGAACACAAAGGAGGCCGAGTGACAGAAGAAACTATGACTCACAAGGACGAAAATTTGTGGCGTGTGGGCGATTAGTATTAATGAGATATTTGAGCATTGACCTAGCGGAGTTCGGGAGTAGACCTGAAGATAGAGGTTAATCTGTTTTAAAGATCTAAAGGCCTTCTCCCTGTGGGTAAAGCCTTCATCAACATGGTGGTAGAACTGCATTAGATGAATTTTGCGACTTTCCATAGGAAAGATCGAGCCAACTCTCCTACAGTCTGCAGATATTTTGTAAACCCTAGCACAGGGGACAGTGCATTCTTTTGGTACACACTCTGTATAAATGGCATTCTTGCCTCTTTGTTAAGGTTAGACAATAAGAGATTAGAACTTCTAGGTTTTAGAGAACTTTTAGACTGAGAAATTTTTAGAGTTAGAACTGTTAGGAGTTAGTCAATTAACAAGGAGATGAGTTGCATCTTGATTCAGCATTAGAGTTAGCGATGAATTTAATTACAGATGCAATATGTTTCCAAGGTTGTCTTGGTGTAGACAATCCCGGAGACTTGATTCTACATACTGCCCGGTGATTGTGCCGACTTTAAATATTATTTATCATATTTAATAACGGTGAAACGATGGTTAATCTACTTCATGTTGTGTTCTAGAATGATATTAAGTAAATTGATCATTTGGTTGTGAACTCTCAAGGAATGAAATGTTATTTGTGTTTTATTTAAATAGTGGCTAAAATCTTATTCAAATTAGCGAGGTAGAAAGAGGTTGTATGTCAATGCGGGTTTACTTTATTACGCAATTTTGGTTGTGTTCATAAAGTTGATTTGGTTAGATTAGGTGAACTATTGTTCTTTTGTTTCAGCCTTGATCTATATTTTTTCTATTTTACAAAAAAACCACTGTTAAATGGGTTTTATTTCTTAATCTGTGAACTATCAAAAATCAGCATGATGGGCCCATGAGATCTGTTACTATTGCATTGACCACTGAGTAACATCAACACAGTTGAGACCCAACTACAAAGACCTTGGGAGCTAAGGCATCCATGTGTTGCCTTTCTCTTTTAGGAGAAGCAGAATAGCAATATTCTGTTTGCATGTTGTTGTGCCAAAATCACCATCAACAAAAACTGGCGCTAGAAGGAGGGCCTAGAAGGGAAAACTAGATAAACCTGGGTTCTCATCCCTAGAGAAGTCCCATAGAGTTCTTTGATCAGTTGAAAATCCACCACCCTTGATAGAACTCAAGACCCCAATAAAACACAAGAGTCACTGGATTGGGGCAGTCATCATACCACCCTTATCAGCTCCACTCACTCCACCAGGCTTTTCACCAATACCCCAGTGGATACCCATCAATCCACCATCCAATCCATCTCAATTGTCATCATAGCTGGTTCAACCCATACAACAGCTGGCTCAACCACCACCACCACCAATGACCTTTCAGAATAATCCCTCTCCATTGGGGACTATTCTTGGAGGTTTTCATGACATGCCTAAGAACCCTGAGAAGTTCTATCCTAAGTATATCCATGGCGAATCAAGGAGTGCTGAAGAGCACATACAAGCTTTCAAGGATGCTTGTACCCGGGCTCAAATAGCTCACCATGATGTAGTTTGTAGGTTGTTCCCTTATTCCTTAGGGGACATGGCATACAATTGGTATCTCAATCTCCCACAAGGTTCTATTCTGACCTGGACAGATTTGGAAAATGCTTTTATTAATCAGTTTAGAGTCTATGTGGACCCAACCCTTCTGTATCATCAATTTGCAACCATAAGGAAGGAACCACGTGAATCTTTGCCTTTATTCAATACCAGGTTCCAGCGAATGTATAGGAGATTGCAAGATCCCTATCTAGTTACCGAAAACAATGCCATTCAGACATAATTCAGGGTTACAGACCCTTTGCTAGGTTTGTTCCTACAAAGAACTTATCAACCAGCTGATATTGATTCCCTATCCAAAGTTTATCACTTGGCTATCAAGCTGCAACAACAGACTAACTCTCAATCAAGATTGGGGGAGGTTTCCCTTTAATAGGGTACCAGATGCCTAGTCCACCCCCTTTATTCAACACCATTCCAGGAATGTCTCCTTCCCACTATGGGCCTATATCTGAATTGAAAACTCAACCTCCTATTCCATTCTTTGCTAACAGGACTCCTGACCCTTTTCAACAACCACAGGTCCCTTAGGGTCCCCTGGGTCTTCATTACCAAGTTGGAACCCCAAGTCATGTTGATCAACCACCTATTGCTAAGGCTGTCGAAAGTGAGAAGACAATTCAACTCGCAATTGAGGTAGAAACCTTGAAGAAAACGTTGTCTCAAGTTACAAATGATATGGCCCAGCTTAGGCTCAACCCTTCTTAGAGTCAAGGTAATTAACCTAATCAAAACAACAACAACTAGGGTACTTCTCAGAATAGCAACAATTACAACCAGAGGGGTTATCAGGGCCAAAATTCCTCTAACCAAGGCTACTAAAATCAGAATAGAGGATATAACCAAAGGCCAAATAGCAACAAACAATGGAATACAAGACCAAACAATGGTGGGGTTCCCCACAATTATCAAGCCAATGAGGAAAGGTCACATATTGCAAATGTGGCCAATTTGAACTTTATGACTAACTGGTGCAGGCTACATAATACTGCAACTCATTCTGAGGTGAACTGCCTTGAGGTGGAAAAGGTTGTCAAGATGGAACAAGAATATAACCACAAATTCCAAGGGAATTCAAAAAAAGGAGGTGGCTCAGTGGATACATCAATGACCTATGAACTCTTTGAAGAAGAGCCTTCATTCCCAAGGAAAGAAGAGAATGAATCAGAGGAGGATTCATATGATGCCCAAGCTTTTCAGACAAAGGGAGGACATTTTTTGAGAAATCAGAACAAGGGCTTGTTCACTACATCAGCACCTCCTAATCACATGGTCCCCCCAAATCAAAATGTTGATAACAATCCTCCTCCACCAAAAGGTCCATCCGACTTCCACAATAGAGGTAATTCTTTTAGTATTGTTAAAAACAATGTAAGTTATGATACCGAATTTGACATTGTTTCTGAGATACATAAACATAAAACTTCTTTTTCATACTTTGACATCTTAAAGTGGTGCCCTGCTCAAAGGGAGATAGTGCTGAAAGCTCTGGAACAAGTGGATAAGTCAAAAGGAAAAAGCAAGGTTACACCCCCTACAAACATGAACGCAGCCTTGTACAGAAGCAAAGTAGGTACTCCACCTTTTCTTTTAATTTTAAGAATTTGTGGAAAGAATCTACACAATTGTTTGCTAGATTCAGGAGCTTTAGGCAATGTCATGCCATTTTCTGTATGTAAGAAGTTAGGACTGAACCCTGTTCAAACAAACAAGAAATTTTTCCAACTGGACAAAACAGAGGTCAATGTAGTTGGGGAATTAAAAAACATACATGTGCAAGTTGGATATGATCCTAGGATCCTAACAAACATTGATATTCAAGTAGCAGATATTCCTGAGACCTATGGTATGCTACTAAGCCGAGATCTGATGAAAAGTATAGGGGGATACCTCTCCTTGGAATTTTCACACATGTGGCTACCATGGAAGGGAATTCCTACTCATATTAGAATTGAAAGTGAGACACGCCTCAAGCATATCATCATTGAGTATGATTGTCCCAATGAGGTAGCTTACTTTGAGGTTGAGATAGGGGTTTACAAAAGGGAGGAAATTCTAACCTTCTCAGTTCTCAATGCTAAGGACATGTCAAAAAAAAAGTGCCCTAATCCCTTGATTAATGAAAATCAGTGTGCCTTGGTCACCACGCTGCAACAAGATCCACTGATCTTAGGGGAAGACACTGATTTACAAAGCCTTTTACTCCCTAATTGGTGCAGGGTACATTACCAAAACCACTCTGAATTGACCTGTCAACTTTGTATTGACACCTTAAATTGTGTTCCTCAAGCTAAAAAGACTAGCCCAAGGCATTTTGAGGGAGCTACATACCACTTTTCATCTGAAACCCAAGAAGCAACAATGCTAACCATGGATAGGATGCCTTCAAAGGGAGTTCTTTCTCAAACTGAGCCCACCCTAGATATACTATTGAATCAACATATTGATAAAGAGCAACCCCAAGGTTTGTTAGATACCCCTACACTCACAAATGAAACAAAACCCAAGGAATCAACCAAAGGGACAAGTGACTTCCAGGAAGACAACCACTGGTCATGTGATACAACCAAGCAAGAATTGGAGAAGGTATCTAGAGAACCTTTAGAGAATCCTTTCCCTATGACTGGTCCAAAAGATCAAGAAGTCCCACCTTCGGTTAATCCTATTCAAATACCTATGAAAATTTCAAAAGGATTAACCCCCGCTTGTGATCAGTTGTGGACCCTTACCTTTGATGGATCCAAGTCCAGAACCGGTTGTGGTGTTGGGATTGTACTAACTAGCCTGAAAGGGAAAGTTTTCTTTGCTTCTTATAGGCTGCAATTTAGGTGCACTAATACTGTAGCTGAATATGAAGCTTTAGCTCGAGGATTAATGTTTGCACACAAGAAAATGATCTCTGCCCTGGTGGTCCAAGGTGATTCATAAGTAGTTATCAAGAAAGTGCGCAACCAATACACCTGTCATAACAAAAGATTGACAGCATATAGAAATCGAGTATGGAACCTGATCGAGGACTTCGATGCTTTTGGGATTAGGTTGATCCCTAGAGAACAAAATCAAATAGCAGATTCATTAGCTGTTGCTGCTAGCACCTTGGAACCTATGCAAGGCTCTAAGTTTAAAAGATTCTCAGTGGAACTGATATCCACCCCAGTTGTTCCTGACAATATCAAGAATTTCTAGGTCTTTGATGATGATCGACATATCCTTGCTTTCCTAACAAGTTTAGATGTTTTTGAAGGACAGATCATCGATGAATCCAACAGAGATCAAGGGGATTGGAGCCCTGAGGAATGTGATACAGATGGTGTCCTCGAGTTGAAAAGCAATAGCATTCCCAAGGGAATGGTGGCCTTGGAAAGAATTTTTGATTCAGACCCAAGGGCTCGAGAGAAGATGTCAGCTCAAGATAAAGGAGGTCAATATGAAGTTGTTAACTTAGCTGACTCTGGCCCTGAAAGGAATGTCTACATAGGGAAGGCCTGCCCTGAGGCAATTAGAAAAGACATATTGATGGCACTTAGGAAAGATATTTCTGCAATTGCTTGGGGGTGTAAAGACTTAAAGACATTTGACGCTTCTGTCATGACTCATACCATCCCTTTGAAGCCTAAGGCTAAACCCTTCCGACATAAGCAACGTCTTGTTAGTGCTTTGATTGAACCATTGATATTCAAAGAAGTTCATAATTTTCTCTTTGCAAGGATAATCTTTCCTGTGCGTCATTCAACATGGGTAGCCAACTTGGTTCCAGTCTGAAAGAAGAATGGGGAGATTAGATTGTGCGTGGAATTTAGAAATCTCAATCGAGCTTCAGAAAAGGATAACTACCCACTTCCTTCTTTGGATGAAGTGTTGTAGACCGTAAATGGGTCTCAGATGATGTCATTCCTAGACGACTACTCTGGATACAACTAGGTAATGGTTAACTGTGAAGATAGAATGAAGACACCTTTCACCACAAAGTGGGGAACATTTGCTTATAGGAGGATGCCATTCAGTTTAATAAATGTTGGGGCGACCTTTCAACGTGCAATGGACATAGCATTCAATGATCTGATTGGAAAGTGTATCATTGTCTACATGGATGACCTGATGGTATTCTCCAGAGATCGATTGAACCATGCTGCGGACTTGGCCAAGGTTCTAGAACGCTGCATCCAGTACGACGTCTCCTTGAATCCTAGAAAGTGCACGTTTGGAGTTTTTGAGGGAAAGCTTTTGGGACATGTGATCTCTGAAAGAGGAATATCGATTGACCCAGATCGAGTTGAGACCATTATGAAGATCACCAGGCCAGGAAACAAGAAAGAAATGAGGTCTTTCTTTGGGAAAATCAATTTCATAATAAAATTCATCATGGGCTTTGCTGAAATCGTGAAACCCCTGAACGAAATGATGAAAAGGGACGCTAAAACAGAGTGGACTGAACAAGCTAAGGATGCATTTTCAAAAATCAAGCGATCCATCTCTGAAGCACCAGTTCTTACCAGTCCTGATTACTTGAAACCATTCTACATCTACTCCTTTGCCTTTGAGCATTCATGCCTAGCTATCCTAACCCAACGAGGAGAAGAGGTAGAGGAGAGGCCGATTGCTTTCATGAGCTCTCCGTTCAAAAATGCAGAAATGAAATACCCACCTCTAGAGAAGCAAGATTTTGTGCTGGTTCAGGATGTTAAGAAATTCTGACATTACATTCTTTGAAGTCAATTCATTGTTGTAGTTCCTAATGCAGCTGTGAAGTTCTTACTAATGTAGAGCGAGTTGGGAGAAAGGAGAGGCAAATGGATGACCATCTTGTAAGAATTTGATCTAGAGATACATCCCATGAAACTAGTCAAGGGCAAGGGTTTATCCCAGTCCATGGCAAACGTTGGCGACAACATCATTTGTCAGCAATACACGACCTAGTCTTTCTCTAATGACCCATCGTATGCTGATACCATTTGCTTTATGCTCAACAATCGTTGTCCAGGAGGAATGAATACCACTCAAAGGAGAGCCCTGAGACTGAAAAGTTTTCATTACATGTTCAAAGGAGGGTTGCTATACAAGAGGAACTTCGAAGGAATATACCTAAGATGCCTTGATCATCAAAAGGCCAAGCAAGTGATCTCTAAGTTTCATGGGAACATGGCATAGGTCATGGTTTTGCAGATTCTCTGGCACACCAGATCCTTAGGTCTAGTTATTACTGGCCCTGTGTATTCAAAGATGCCCATCAACACATAAGAACATGCCATGTATGTCAGATTTCTGCACCAAGGGAACTCCATCCTGCTATGCCACTGTAGCCAGTCTATGAGGTAAGGCCATTTGCCCAATGGGAACTGGATTTCATTGGGGTTATTAACCCAAAATCTACTGCAGGACACAAATTCATTTTGACTACAACTGACTACTGCACAAGATGGACAGAAGCCATACCCTGCAAGAACAACACCACAGCGGTAGTGACCAAGTTCCTCACTGAGTGCATCACTACAAGGTTTGGGGTGCCCTTCGCGTTGGTATGTGACAATGGCTCTGCCTTTTCTTCTGCTAAGTTTATTTCCTGGGTATATGATCACAAAATTGTTTTGAAATACTCTTCAAACTATTACCCACAAGGAAATGTAGTAGTAGAGTCAACCAATAAGAACATCTTAGGGGTAATTAAGAAACTGCTAGAATGTAACCCTAGAGACTGACATACCTAGCTAAGATTTGCATT
Source organism: Sequoia sempervirens (assembly GCA_007258455.2). Classification (NCBI taxonomy): domain Eukaryota; kingdom Viridiplantae; phylum Streptophyta; class Pinopsida; order Cupressales; family Cupressaceae; genus Sequoia; species Sequoia sempervirens. Next base: position 23,971 of record VDFB02072117.1, read on the forward strand.
GTGGGTAGATAGGACTAGGATTAAGGCTGCTTTAAACACCTCACCATTCAAGTTGGTATATGGCCAAGAGCCTGTCTTTCCTATCCATCTGCAAATACCTATCCTTGAGTTCATGCAAAATTTTTACTCTAGTGACAATAGGATAGAAGTCAAACTAGTTGCTCTGTTGAAACTAGAAGAACAAAGAGATGCTATTTTACAACAATTATTCAGCCATCAGGCTGTTGTCAAACGATGGTTTGACAAAAGAGCCAAGATAAAGGCCTTTAGGATATCAGACCTAGTACTGTTATGGGACAAAGCCAATGAAAAGAAGGGCAATCACCAAAAGTTTGACAAACTCTGGTTAGGTCCTTATCAAATTGCTGAGATCTTGGGGGAAAACGCTTTCAGACTGAATAGCTTAACTAGAGAACCTGTTCCATTGCCTGTCAATGGGCAGTTTCTCAAGCACTATTTTGAGTCATGAAGCTTATTAGTAATTTGTTATTCTTTCTGTGAATAATTTATTTGTCTCCTGTTTGTAAATAATTTGTATTTATATAAATAGCTTTTGTGCTTCTGCATGTAAATAACTCTTTCCTTTGTGTGAATATCTGTTGCTCTTTGTGTAAGTAATTCACTCTATTTGTAAATAGTTTACTGTTTATTTGTTTTTCTTTCTTTCTGTTCTCTGAGTTTTCTTTGCTCTTTGTTTTTTGTTTGTTCTGTTCTTTGGGGGTTGATCTGTTCTTTCCATTTGAAGCTGTGGGTTGTTATCTGAAGCATACTTTGGTCATTAGGAGAGAAGTGGTTTAGATATTTTCAGGTTTCTTGATTTTTTTTATTTTGTCCTCAATTCGCTGTTTCATGATTATTGTCAATAAAAGTTGTGGAAAGTTTTGAAAACAAGGTGCCAAGTAAGTAGCATTCATCAACTCTTCTGAATCCATCACAAATCATTAAGATCATCTCCTCTGTAGTAGTATATTTGTCTTTGAGTGGTAGTGTTGTAAGATTTGGGTGAAAAATTTGATCTCCCAAGTGCTATTATGAGGTCCATGGTAGTTTTCAACCCATATTAGATGTTAAGCATCTGACATATTGAAAAAGAGCTAAATGAAATATCTGAGAACTCTATGAGAAAACAAAAAAGAAGAAGAAATAATTATCAAAGGAAAAGGAAGACTCAATATGAATGGGTGATTCCAGTATCTCTACCGGGGCTATGGACAAATGACTGGCAGTAGAGCAATGCTATGAGAAAACTAGAGGTATCTCCGTTAGGGCTATTGATGCCTGGCTGGCAGCAGAGTAATGCCCAGGATATCATTGCACAACAGCCAAAGGGAATCAACCTATGTAGCTCAAATCTTGCACATTGTTGTCTCAAAGATGAGGAGAACAATATGGAAGGATGATGCACTATCAAGCACACACATAGATTCAGGGGTAGCCTTTGATTGACTTACATTTGAGATTCTAGCTCTACCTTGCTTGTTATAACTGACCCAACTAGAGTTGTGATGTTCATGAACCAGGAGTTCTAGGTAGCTGAATCCTTCAGATTCATAAAATGGTTAAACCATTTTCCCAGCCGAGTCACCATTTGTTATGCCTTGCATAACTTTTTGCCCAATCACAGATAAATAAATTCCCCTTTCTCTTTCCTACACTTTTTGTTATGTTTTCTCTTGAGAGTTTCTTCTGTTTACTTTGAGTTTGTCTTTCTCTTAGTTAATCTTGGTTCTGTTTCCTTCAAATTTGGTTTCTTCTTGCTAGGGATTCACTAAAATAATTATAAGCAATGGTGGATTTATTATAATGTCTTATTTGCTTCTCAGGACTAATGTAGACCTTCCTTTTGCAGGGTTAAATCCTACACTTGATGATGTTTGCTGAGGCTCGGTTGGAAGGCTGTCCTCAATCCAGTTGGTCATGAAAATCAGCTAAGGCAAAAGTCAGCAAGACTTTTCTAGACTCTTACCGACTGGTGGCTCGGCTCTGACCATTTGAAATCCAAAGAATCAGAATACTCCCCATTATGGATCTTATCGGCATAAGGTTATCACGATCTCCCTGACCCATGGTTTTTTTTGTTCAAATCTGTGTCTGTGTTGCCTATCGGCAAGACCCCAGGGATGTCATGCCAAGTGGAAGTTACATATAGGCATCTATTGGTAGGATCAAGGTCTTCATCCTGGTGACCTAGGGGTATCCTCTATCAGCATGAGTTTGTCTTTGGAGAGAAGTCTCGGCGAAGAAGGAAAGTCACACTGACACAGTGCGAGGGGATTCTATGGAAGGTCTTCGGTGAGAATCAGTATGTCACGGCAACAAAATGGTGAACTTATAAAGTTTTCGTCGAGACATAAGATGTCTATAAGATGTCTCCCCAAAAAGAGAGTGCTACAGTGACACATTTGGAACAAAAAGAATACATATAAGTATAACTACAAAAAAGTCTCCCTGAAGTGCTCTTGGTTCAGCGAAAGGAAGCCTCGGTTGGTATAAAGTCTCACCGACTGGAGGAAGTCACAACAACACGGAGGAAGCTTGCTTAAGAGAGAAGTGGCTTCGACAAGATGTCTCACCGAAAAGTGAACTCTTGCCGAAGTAGGGCACCATCGGCGAAACGGGGTGGCTTCGGCAAAAGGTCTCGCCGATGATCCCCAGTCTGGGCGACCAGAGAAGTATGGTCTCAGAAAAGGATGAAAGCTTCGCCATAAGGTCTCCCCGACCATGGAATGTCATATCAACAAGAAGGGAGGTCCCTCCGAAGTAAAGCGGTATTAGAAAATGAGTTTCCCTTTGCCATAAGGTCTTGGCAAAATCTCCATGCCCTGCCAAATAGTGGATGATTCGACAAGAGGCAAGACCTCATGTAAGGTCTTGGCGAAGAAGGGACGTCTCGCTGACATGAAGGAACTCGCTGAGGAATAAGGAGATTCGGTGTAATGTCTCATCGACTAAGGAGGGTCATGCCAAAATGAGGGAAATCAGAGAGACTCCAGAAGCATAAAGGAGTTCGCTGAAGGTCTTGCTGACAGCGATGGATTTCCCAGTGAAGGATATATTGGTATAACCAAAGATATCTCACTGTAGCCTCTGGCCAATAGTAAGATGTCTTGCTGATAACAAAGAGGGGCTCGGTAAGAAAAGAGGAGTTCGCTATGAGGTCTTGCTGATTAGCGATGGTCTTGCCGATATAGAACAAGCTCAGGGTGAAAGGGCTGGCTTCGCTATGACGTCCCATCGACTAGCGACTGTCTTGTCGATGGTTTTCATGAGCTCGATCTGACTTCTTCGGCTCACCGAAACATCTTGCCGACTGTCTAATGTCATGTCGATGGTTACTGGCAAAGATATAATCGCATCGGGGAGACACGATAAGTGGCTCACCAACATGTGATTCAGGATGGACCACTTTTGACCTCCAGAGAAGCTCACGTGGCGTATGCTCAACCAATCAATGGAAGCTAAGGGAGTGATTCATTGGTCCCTTTGACTAATTGACTGTCCTGGGAAAGAAGGCCAATAGAATGCAAACCAAATGGACTCTTTCTGAGAACAGGTGGAAATGGATTGGCTCAAGCGGTGCAAAGAACTATAGAGAGGCCCGATGGTGATTCCAGAAGGTGGTCAACGAGTAGGGAAGTCTAGAACACAAAGGAGGCCGAGTGACAGAAGAAACTATGACTCACAAGGACAGCTGTGGCGACCATTGACAGAGGAAAATTAGTATTAATGAAGATATTCTGAGCATTCAAGGCGACCCCAATGGAGTTTGAAGATGGACACAAAGATGGGAGAGTTAATTCTAAGCCACCAAAAGATCTAAAAAGGCTTCTCCTGCGGGTAGAAATCCTTCATCAGCATGGGAAGTAGGGATTCACATTGAATGCAGTTTTGACTTTCCTCAGAAAGATCTGAGAGCCAACTCTCTTGGATGCAGATATTTTGTAAAACCTAGCGCAAGGGACAACACATTCTTTTGGTACACACTCTGTATAAATGGAATTCTTGCCTCTTTGTAAAGGTTAGACAGTGAGAGATTAGAACTTGGAGGTTTTAGAGAACTTTTAGACACAACTTTTTAGAGTTAGAACTGTTAGGAGTTATTCAGTTAACAAAAGGAGATAGAGTTGCATCTTGATTCTTAGCAATAAGAGCTTCTTTTTTTCTTCTTGGTTAGCAGTAAGATTTCAGTACAGACTGTAATGCTTAGTGTGAATTTGAAACAATCCGAGACTTTCGATTCTGCATACACACATTAAGTTATGCCTTTGTCTGTTTGCTGTTTTAATATGACAATGATTTAATCTTCGTTGTGTTCTAGAATGATATTTATTACAATTGATCATTTGGTTTGAACTCGAGAATGAAATGTTATTTGTGTTTTATTTAAATAATAGCTAAAATTATTATTAATTATACCCAGAACTGAAAGAGGTTGTGTGTCAATGATACGAGTTTGCTGTTTTGATTTGTTATTAAAAGATTAACAAATGGTTAAGATTGGATGAACTAACTATTCTTTTTCTGTTTCAACTTTAATCCATCTTTCCTTTTCTTAAAAACAAGTAGGTTTTATTTCTGCTTGATCTAGACATAAAAAGCTCAACTTCCATGACCCTTGAATGTACTATTGCATTAATATGTCTGATTTGGAACCTTTGAGCCTTGCAGAACTAAGGCATCCATGTTCATATAACATTATTAATCATGGTATTCTTTGGTGCATTGGACTTTCTCTTCTGTTGTTTTTATTATTTTGGGTTGTGGTTGATATATTTCAAGGACAGGTCAGGCTATCTCGTGGAACAATATATAATATAATAGTAAGTAATTGGAGCTCTATCTTTCCTATTCACTCTTTCCCAAAAATAGTCAAGATTTATGTGCCTTAATTGAGTATCACCAATTTTGACCAATGTGTTGGTTAAACCAACTAAATGCTCATAGGTCAGGTATTTATTCTTCATTTTCACTTGGGTCTTGGCTTCCAATTCCAATTCCAAAATGTTGAAATATTTCAATAGAGTGCCACCCAAAAATTCTAATTTTTTTTCTTGAAAAGCTCGAGAATTCCCCTAATATGAGCGATGGAAACAATTGTTGGGCTATAGGAAAAAACTTGTTAAAATTCCTTTTGGGAATTTTCTCTTAGGAACAAATTTTTGTTGTACTTTTTTTTAGCCATTCACCACAATTCCACTTTCTCGTTCCCTTAGAAAAACCCCTCTATTCATAAATGTGGAGAATGATTGAATGCAACTACATTTTCCCTTCATATACAATAGAAATTTATTTCACCTCATTTGTCTTTGATAGTATTTAATACAAGTAGGTGGCTCACTTGGCACCATTCAAACATGCCTGATGAAGTAGGAAATTTGAAAGGTTGTTAAAACCCTATTGGTGTTCAAGAATGGTTTTGAAACTTTGGTAATACCCACTTCAATAATATTCATTCTTTTCTTTCTACCTTCACATTGGGGAATTTGAAATGTGTCAAACGTCGACATGGTTGTGAGAACCTTGTCAGGGCTGAAAAAAGTTGTCATAACTTGTGATAGTGCCTTTGAAGTTTGAAAAGCCATATTTAATTCCATTATTGATCCAAAAATTTGAGGTTTTTATTTTGGTGTCGGAGCTAGACAAAGTTGTGAGAACCTTGTCAACTCCCAACATTAGTTTCAAAATCAAGTGTCTAGGCCACTTTTCTTCTTTTGTTGATCCTTTTCTTTTGAGGATGAACTATTTCAAGGGATTGAAAGGTTTTGAAAACCTAGATGATCTCCAAAGGAAGTTTTGAAAATGGATTCAAAGGTCACCACATGGAGTAAAACTTAAGCTTTGGCAAGATAAAGTAGGTTTTAGGAACCTTGTTTGCACCCAACACGGATGTGAGAACCTTGTCAAGTTCTAATGATAGTTCTTAAACTTATTTAAAAAGTTGACTTTAGGAAAAAAGAATAAGTATATAGGGATTTTTAGGAACTCAAGTAGTGTAATAAACAATATAGACAAACTTTAGGGACCTATAAGACTAAACAGTGGTCACCTTGAAAGTCTAAGTCCGTATAAACTAGCTAGAATTGATTGGCAGGAAACTAACATCTTCTCATGGTGAATTATTTACTTTCAAACCGAGGATGTACTTGAGTAGACAGCCTGATGCTAAGGGCTAGTTCCGGTCATCATCTGCAATAAATGCTTGAAAATGATACAAATCTTCTTAACAGGCTGGCCTTTCATTTGGCAATCCTTGGCAGCTATTGTTAAAGGATATTTGTGAGCGGCCTTATGCTGCGAGACGATTTTCTGAGGATGGATTCTCGATGCTACAAGAATAATACAAAGCTGAGTTTGTGTTGAAATCTACAGAAATAGATTCTAACTAGTAATCGACATGAAATGAACAGTTAACTACAACAACTTGCTACATAATACTTACTAAGTGGCCCCCCTTAGCAAGCATCAACTTAGATTACACAAGAAGTTGACTCAAAGCTTCATCAAATTTTTTTCATATTCAGAACCAAGTTACATCGACTACTCTGTTTGAAAATAAAACTTGACACAAAACTCTATTGCTTATTCAACTTAATTTTAACACATACTGTTTCATCCTCATTTACTCATGCAGGAGGAATGGTTATTTAAATGAAAAAGGCAACTAACTAACTAATAGAGGGAGTCGTGATCATAAATACATTATGAATCCGCAGAATAGATATTCATAAATGAAAGTCTATCTGCTCGACGCGACCCAGAGAGAATATAGGATTACACACTCCCTAGATCAGGCTATTTGGCTCCTTCAAAATTGATCAAAAGTTATTCTTTGAACGTCTTAAGCAGGCAAAATTCTTTGCGCGCGTTAATACGCCCTCCAACAACTTGCAATAAAGTGAAGAAAGCATACACACAAGTGACACGACATCCCATTCGTGGCAACCACATTCGTCTGTTTCCATTGTCCAAAGATCATAAGCGCCACATCAGCCGCTACGGGATGTCAAAGTGGTCAACCGAAGTTGTTAGCTACGGGAATATGGAATTCATTGCTACAGGATACCACCCAAAAAGTCTTTAATCAACAGGTTTAAACAACTATTAATAACAAAAGTAAGAGTATCAAAAGTTTCAAACTATGAGCATATTTAAGGCTCATCATTATGGCCCCTACTTATCGTAATACTGGTCCTCCAGCATTGACTTTCCTTGTTGTTTCCCTAAAATTTGTTGGAGCAACATGACCCTGCAGCAAAGTTCCAAACTTGAAGTAAAAACCTCGGGTAAACTGCCATCTTTCAAATCTGTGATTTTCTATTTCTTCATTGATTTCCTTGGCTTAGTAGGGATAGAGTGGCCACATTAAAATTAGGGGTTGGAAGGTCAGTGGCATCCATAATTCAAATCTGCTTTGCAAACCCAGTTGCATGTACCTTTCTGTTCTCTTGAGTGTTGCTGTGAAGTTCAAAGGGCTGTGAGGCTCTATCTTTCTTAGACCAACCGTATATCTCTCCGACCTTGTCTCAATCCTGGAAGAGGCAAGTTTCCAAAATATATATTTCTGATCTTTGAACTCACTGTATACCTGTTGTCTGATGTCAAAAATTTTCTCTCTTTCCTCAGCATGATTGTCTCCATAAGTAACTTCAAACCAGGTTCTTAAAACTGTGCATGGGTCTGAACTCTTAGCTCTTAGAAGAATAGGTTCATCTCTTTCTGCTTCCCATATGTTTCCAATTGTCTCCCATAATTGACCTCATTTGCAGCCCAAGACATAAGTGCTCTTAGATGGATATCACCTATATAAAGGAGTGGGTTCCATTCAGTTTCTATAGGAATTAAATAACCATATAAATAAAGTTCACACATGGAGTTTTTCAACCAATTAGGGGCCACTTCATAGGCATCATAAAATTCCTTGGCTGTTTCAATATCGGGATCCAAATTTCTGGAGATCCTCATTAGTTTGAACCAAAGAAACTGTTCCTTGAGGCACATTGCATATACTTTGGGTGGCGGCCTACACTCCATTATCTTTCCAGTTATTCTCATCATTTCATCCATTTTCTTCTACATATCTTGAATTTCTTGCTTTTTCCTTTCAATTTCCCTTTGTAGCTTTTTATTTTCCTGATCCCATAAACTTTGTTGGACTTTAGTTTTGGCAAAATGGCGAAAACATAAAGTCTGAAATGACATAGGCTTCCACTTAATTCTCAGAAATTCCAAGTATGCAATCAGTAGAGTCCTTTTGTACACAACTAAATCTATGCAAACTTTAGTGGGCAATGGATTATCATAGGGTATTTCGGGCAGTTCAAGCACACCTTCTTCTTGCTGTAGGAAAAAATCCTCTTGCTATAGGATGAAGCCCTATTGTTGCATGGGAGAAGATTGTTCTTCCTCAGAAATTTTCTCAGCTGCACAAGCCAAGTCATCCAGACTTAGCATTTTCCCCTTATCAACATTACTGGGTTGTGCTGCCTCAGGAAAAGCAGAGGAGCTTTGTGGAACATTTGCAGACATACCCAGGGAGTTATCATGACCTAATTTAGCAAAGTCCTCTAATATTATGACAGTTTCTATTTGAACGGAGGTTGTAGCAGGCTTAGACTATTTTCTCAATGAACTCCTTGGTAGTTTTTCAGAAGGAGCAGCAGTAAAGGATACTTCCTTAGCAACCCTCTTCCTAGCTGGTCTTGAAGATCCAGACTCAGCAGGGGAAGAAGATATTGAAACTGGAATATTAACAGGTGTTGCTGCAGGAGAGACAGAGACAGGCGAAGACTCCGCAGGAGAGGATGAGGCAAAAAGTTTTTGTTTTTGAGATTGTGGGTCCAACTCAGGAGTCTGCCCTACCCTAGATGACTCACCTACAATTTTATTTCCTTTTTCTCTCCTAGTGGCATACCTTATTTGCACACCGATAGAGGACATTGGTATAGAAGTTGTAGGAAAGGGCGTTGCAGGAGCAGCGGATTCTTGCTCTGTTTCTATACTTGTGGACTCAATTCTCATTTTCTTTCTTCTAGGCTGCGTAGGTAGTGCCATAGGGGGTTCATGTGGTTGAAGACCTTTTTGGGCAACAAACTCATGCTAGGAAAGAGGTGAAACATCCCTTAAAGATCGCTCAGTCAAAAGTTTTATTAGGGTATGATGTGTGACAGAGTTTTCTTTACCCTTTTGGGTTTTGTGTGCACTACTTTGCAAAAGGTTTAACAAAAAATTTGGAACATTCACTACCAGTCCATGTCTCATGTGACTTAACAATTTGAAATGATATGAATGTAGGTAAGAGAAGCGCCCTTCACAAGTTAAATACCTGATAATAAAGATGGCGTATTTAGAGTATGGATAAGGCAGGGACATTCTTTTGCACCCTTGCTTTGAGATTTCCAAAGGTCCATCAACTAGTAGGGTAAACTCTGCCCTAGCAAAGACAACATCCCTTCCAACAGGAAAATTTTCACCAACTGCCGGTAATCCAGTAACTTCTGCAATTCTTTCCTCTGTCACAGCCACTGCCAAGCCCCATACCGTAGCCTCATTTTCTGAAAATGTTCTTAAGAATTCGCCCACAACCTCTTCATCAAAAGAATCAATTCTCAAGAAATAATTTAACCATCCACAATTGGCGAATGCTTACATTAACTGAGGATCCTGTGTCAACGCCTCATGAGCCACAGGCTTGTGCCTCACTAGTTGGCCACCCATGATCAAAAACCCTTAAAACAAAAACTCAGACTGATGCTGAAAGCTTGCAAAAGACTCTTCTTCCTTACTGCACTTCCTTTTCCTTACCAAGAATAACAACTAGACATTTGCATAAAATAGTTTTAATAACTACTTAAACTAAGTAGTTAGCTTGTTCTTAGGATATGGCTTCGTAATCGTACTTTAGAAAGTACAAGAACATAACTATTTTGGCAAACGTACATTTGGCACAGGAAAATATCAAATTAGAATACCCCGCCCCCTACTTAGCATTTGACATGTGTCCTCACATGTGCAGGGTGATAAGTTTAAAGTGTGCAATTACGGCTGACATATACATTACAATTAATGAATAAACAGAAAGAATAAATTATGCGATAATGAAAAGATTTCACATACTTTGAATTCAGTTCTCGGGCATGCCGTAAAGGACAACAACGTATCATGAAATGATAGCTGGGAGAGTGAATGCATGAATGAGGCGGAGTGGCAATATGGATGACGGGTAGATAAAGGAATGAATGATGTGATAGATGAAAAAGCGGAGAAAAGTGGTTTTCTTTTTAAAAAAAAACTTTATTATGGGCAGTCAACGCAATACTTAAAGAGAAGCTGCAGGAAAAAGGCCTAAGCCTTTTCCTGTAGGAAGACCAGTCGAAACAAACTTTTTCAGGAACTCTTCATTTGATGTGGGCTTATGATATAACCGCAGTCAGTGTCCATTAACTAGCAATTTGAAATGGACTAGATCAATTGTGGCCAACTGTACTGAACCGTTGTCAAACACATTCTCAACTTCATAAGGACCAAGCCAGCGGGTTGTGAGCTATCCTTGGTTTTCTTGATATCTGGAATCATATAGCAGAGCCAATCACCAGTAGAGAATTTCTTGGTTTTGATGTGTTGATCGTACCACTTCTTCCTTTACTGTTGGACGACTGTATGCAAAGCTGACTTTTCTCGATTCGTCAGGCATTGACTCCCAGAGATATTTATGCTTGAAATATATAATGAGTTCGAGAGCTGTCCTCAAGGTTTTATGTTCAAATTCAATGGGCAACATGGCTGTTTTCCCATAAAGCATTTCAAAAGGTGTAAACCTAGTTGTTGTCTTCCATGAAGTTTTGTAGGCCTAGACTACTTCAGGAAGTCTACTGCTCCAATCTTTCCTATGGAGTTGCACTGTCTTTGTTAGGATTGCCTCAATTTCCCTATTTGTAACCTTCGCCTGACCAATGGCTTGAGGGTGATAGGGGCTGGACTTCCTATGCTTGATTTTATAGTCATTCATTAGTGCAGTGATAAAATTGGACATAAACCGAGCTCCTTGATCAGTTACAAGCTCTCTGGGAACTCCAAATCTGGTGAAAATTTTCTCATACATAAATTCAGCAACCTTGTTATCACGAGCATGAATCATTTCCTTTACTTCAACCCACTTTGTTACATAATCTGTGCAAACCAGAATGTATGACATGCCATTTGATGGTGGATCAATTGGTCCAACAAAATCCATTCCCCATTTATCAAAGGGGGTGAATATTACCTGTGGATATAGTGGCATTTCATCTGACCTGGTTGGTCTTCCCATACGTTGGCATTTGTCACATTTCCTTGTATAAGCTACAACATCCTTGTGTAATGTTGGCCAATAATATCTTGTTGTAAGAACCTTCATTGATGTTCTCTTGACTACAAAATGTCCCCCACATGGTTCATCATGGCAAGCATGCAAGATATCATAAGTATCATATTCTCTTACACATCTTCACATAACTTGATCAAGGCCTGTGTAAAACAGATAATTTGCAATCCATGAAAAGTTAAAACTTTTCTCAATTAACAATTTCTTTTCTTTTGGGGAGAAGTGAGCTGGTATTCTGCTTGCTGCTAGATAGTTGGCAATGTCTGCAAACCATGGAGTGTGTGCAACAATGGAAAACAAGTGTTCATCAGGGAACCTATCATCAATAACTTCTTGTTCAGTAGGTGCAGTTGTTTGAAGCCTTGATAAAAAATCAGCCACAACATTAGCTCTTCCTGGTTTATCAATGATTGTAATGTCAAATTCTTGCAACAATAGGAGCCATCTTGCCAACCTACCAGAGATGGTAGGCTTGTTCATCAGATACCTGATTGCTGCATGGTCGGTGTGGACAAATATCTGATAACCTGTGATATAATGCCTAAATTTATTCAAAGCATACACTATTGCTAGCAACTCCTTTTCTATAATAGTGTAGTTTAGCTCAGGACTTTGAAGGTTTATGCCGATAAAATAGATAGCATGCTCAATTGAATTTTCTTTTTGGGCTAAGAACTAGTTTCTAGTCATCATCTATAGAAAACAAATGCTTAAAACAAATGCAACACAAAGCTTTTTAACTTAGACACAACTCGGCTAAAACAAAAATCATAGCAGCTATTATTAAAGGACAAACTATGAACTGGCCTTATGTTGCGGGAACAGACACAGGGATGGATTCCCGATGCTGCAGGAACAATACAAGGTTGAGTTTGCATTGAAATTTATAGAAATAGATTCTAACTAGTAATCAACATGAAATGAACAGTTAACTACAACAACTTGCTACAAAATACTTACTAAGTGGGCCCCCTTAGCAAGCATCAACTAGATTACACAAGAAGTTGACTCAAAGCTTCATCGAATTTTATTCATACTCAGAACTAGGATACATCGATTACTCTATTTGAAAATAAAACTTAACACAGAACTCTATTGCTTATTCAACTTAATTTTAACACATACTGTTTCATCATTGTTCACTCACGCAAGAGGAACGATTATTTAAATGAAAAAGGAAACTAACTAACTAACAGAGGGAGTCGTGATCATAAATACATTATGAATCCGTGGAACAGATATTCATAAATGAAAGTCTATCTGCTCGACGCGACCCAGAGAGAATATAGCATTACACACTCCCTAGATCAAAGGACCATTTAAGCTCCTTCCCAAAGATTCAGTCAAAGTTATTATTGGAACAACTTCTTCAACAGAGCCGAGATTCTTTGCGCATGATCAACTCCTGCTCCCTCCAACAACCTGCAATAAGTGACAGAGGCGAAGGAAAGCATACACACAAGTGACATGACATCCATTCATTAATCACACGTTAATCCTATTCCATTATCCAAAATCATAATCATACATCAGCCATACGGGAGGTCAAAGAGGTAATTAATAAAGTTGTCAAGCTATAGGAATATGGAATTCGTTGCTACAGGATACCACCCAAAAAGTCTTTAATCAATAGGTTTAAACAACTATTAATAACAAAAGTAAGAGTATCAAAAGTTTCAAACTATGAGCATATATAAGGCTCATCACTTAGCAAAATAATGGGAAATATGGTCTTTTGGAAAGGGATGGGTATTATAGATGAAATTCAAGGAAACAACTAGCTCTGATTGGGGACTAAGACTATCAAGGATGCAAGAGGGACCTAAAATATCTGGTTCAAACTCTAATGGGTGAAAATGTCAAAAGGAATAATGAAAAGGAACTATAGAAGGATCAAGGACACACAAAAAATGGTAAAAACACCAAAGATGAGATAAAAAAAACCTAAAATTATTAATATACAAGAATAGGGGATACCTACTTTAGATTTTGTACAACTTCAGGTCTTGCCTATTATATGGAAGTTGCAAGACTATGCCATCTAGATATTCCAACTTCAATACATTATTTCCATACACTTGATTGATTCTGAGAGGAACTTTACACAAAGAATCAAACTTGCTATGAGCACCTTTTGGTTCTTTTCTCTTGTCCCATAAAAAAACCATATCACCCTCCATGAAACTCCTAGGTCTGGATTTCCTATAAAAATCTTCTTTATCTAGGCCTGATGAAGTGTAATCCTATCCATCATATCTTCCCTTTGTTCTTCCAACTTACTAAGGTACATGATTCTTTTCTCCAAGGAATATTAAAATTGTTGGTCCTCTAAAATAGTTTGCAACCTCATGGCTGATAATTCTAATGGAAAAGGTCAAGCTAAACCAATACCATATACCAACTCAAATAGATACATCCCAATTGCTCGCTTAGGTGTAGTTCTGTCTACCCATAAATCTTCATACAACTTATGCCAATTATTTTGATTCTCATCCACAAGTTTCTTCATGATTGACTCTAAGTTCTTATTGCTAGACTTTAACTTGGCCATTAGCCTGGGGGTAATAATCAAACGAGTGGGTCAAAGAGATCCCATGTTCATAACAAAAAAGAGAAACCTCAAACGATGAAAAGCTGGTTGCATTGTCTATTACAAAATTTTATGGGACTCCAAACTATACCAAAATGTTTTCCTTAATAAAATTACAGACCTCCAAAGTAGTATGTCTCACAAGTATGGCTTCAACCCACTTAGTGAAGTAGTTTGTAGCTGTTAGGATACAAGTGTGACCAATGCTTTATGTTGGGTTGATTGGCCCCAAAAAATCTAATCCACACTGTTGAAAATGTTCTTCAATTATTATTGGCTTCAAAGGAAGAGCAACCAACTGAGGTTTACCAACAAATTGTTTACATTTGTCACACTTGGCTACCTAGTGATAAGCATCCTTGAACATACTTGACCAATAGTAACATTGTTTAAGAAATTTGAAAGTAGTGACAATGGATAAAAAATGACCACCACATGCTTCATTATGGAAGGCTTCCAAAATCTTTTGTTGTTGATCCTTATCTACAAACCTCAAGAAAGTTCCACTTAATGCTCTTTTATAAAATTATCATCCCAAATTACATATTTAGATGCATTCAATTTCATATCTCTCTTTTCTTTGGGGGATAAGTGTGTGGGACTATCTCCATAAGTAAGGTAATATGCAACATCAGAAAACAAAGGGTCTTATAAACTCATAAACAAAACCATTGGAGATTATTCTTTAGCTTTAGGTTCATCCTTAGCTATAAGTTTGCAAAGACCTATGCCCCGAACTAGTTTAGTTGTCTTGATCTCTAAATAATACTCTTGTACTTTCGCTACCTAGGATCCTGTTTTATTACAAACAATAGCCTACTCGATAAGGACACTCTTGAATACAAGATCAGGTAGATATACCAGAGAGAGAATATAAAATGTAAAACCTAAACTATTAAACCACTTTAACTATAGCAAACACATGTTTCCCAATCTACGAGTAGTTCAATTCATTCTTTTTGAGTGGAACACTCATAAAAGAAATGGGAGCTTCAATTATTTGCTCATTATCTTGCAACATGATGGAAAACATAGTGTGTTCTAAAGCATAACAAAAAATGATGAAATATTTGTTGAAGTTAGGGTGAACTAGCACTGGAGCATGAGCAATAACCGCCTTTACATCTTCAAATGTCATTTTTTTAGATTCATTCCATTTGAACCCTTGTCTCTCCATCATTTCCACAATATGTTTAGTAATCTCTAAGAAAGATGGAACAAATTTTCTCAAGAAGTTTATCTACTCAAAGAAATATTTCACATGTGTCCTATTTGAAGGAAGGCTCAACTGTTGGATGGATCAAACTCTTTCTAGGTCAATCCTAATTCCATCTTTGAAGACAATGTGTCCCAAGAGTTTTCCTTCAATAACACAAACCATATTTTTTTGGATTGAGAGATATTCCATGCTCTCTACATATCTGCAAGATTGATTCTAGGTCCTTCAAATTATTTTCTCTCCTTTTAGAAAATAAGGTTAGATCATCTAGGTATATCACTATGATATTGTTCCTCAAATCACCAAATGATAAGTCCATGGCTCTCTGGAATGTAGCTCTAGCATTTTTCATACCAAAAGGCATGCAAATATAAGAAAATATACCAAGGGGTTATGAAAGTTATTTTATGTTGATCCTTTTCATCCACATTAATTTGATTGTAATCTGAAAAACCATCAAGCATGGACATCATTTCTATACTTTCTACTATCTGCAACACAGGGTTCATCATTGGTAAATGATAATTTTCTTTCAAAGAAGATTGATTTAGATTTATAAAATCTACACATCCTTATTTCTCAATTCTTCTTACGGATTGGAACTATATTTTCCACCCAGGTGGAATGATGAATAGGGTAGATGATCCTTTCCTTCAACATCTTATCAATCTCATGAAATATTGCATCAGTAAGCTTAGAATTGTAATCCCTTTATTTTTTTCTAAAAGGGGAAGATCTAGGTTTGAGAGGTATATGATGTTGTAATTGACCACCCATGAATTTTTTTTAGATCATCATAACACTAAGCGAAAACATATTTATAATTCACTAGTAATTTAATTAGTTTGTCCCTCTCTTCTGGCATAAAAAATTTCACAATGCAAACTAATTTTGGATCATATGTACTTCCAATATTGATAGTCTCATATTCACATGAATTTTTGACAAATTCATTCATCTTCTTTTTGATATATCTATCTTGTCCATGTCAAATAATTGCTCTTGTGAACTAATCCCTTAGGAATTTTGTTACCTTTAAGTTGTACTAGGCCTTCTTCCAATTTTCTCTCTCTATTAGGTGAGAATTCCTTGCATTCAACTATACTCCCCTCAAAGAAAGTTTCCATGAAAACCTCTATATTCTCCAAGAAACCTTGGATTTTCCTGTCATTCTCAAAAAAATTCCAAAATTCAAAATTATTCGAAAAATTGGGTCCATAGATCATTTCAATCCTATAAGAATCATCTTTGGAATTGGGATGTGGAAGGAGAAAAGATGCAGAGATTTCCAATGAATCAACTCTACTATTTTGGCTTCTAGGCATTGCATCAATTGAGAATACATCAAAATGCTATATCTCATCCCAAACTCTATTCATGTAATGCTTCAGCCTTTTATTCTTCACTATAAAACTCTTCCTTACCTTTTTGATAATAAGTTTGGCATCACTTGTTTCCCTTAACTTTTTAATCCCCTTTTCTTGAGCTATTGCCATTCCCAATAACAAAGCTTCATATTTAGTAGTGTTATTGGTATTCTTGAACTCTATTTTATATGAGGGGAACTTATCTCCATTAGGTGATATCAATATGACTCCAACACTAGAGCCCGAGCTAAATTAACTACCATCAAACTCAAGGGTCCAAAGTTTAGAGGTGATATTTGGACCAAGAAATTTTTCTTTGCTTATATTCTCTAAAAACATCATATAATTCCCAAACTTTTCTTTTGCATATAAAATACGAGATCGAGGGCCATCAAACTTCAAAATGATGAATTTAGCCTTTTCCTTTGGATCTAAACAAACTTTCTTATTTTCGAGTGGAATAAGGGAATGTGACCAATCCATATGGATTTCGCCTCTTAGGTCTTTGCAAAAATTCCAACTCAACAACATGCCATAACTCAGGGATGTCTGGCACCAAAATAGTCAACTTGAGCCTCTTCCATGGATAAGCTACTAAGGATACCCAAGCACATTTTATTTGGCTAATTAAAGGGACTTGCTTGGAATCCAATGAATAAAGTTTTCCAAAAGTCTTAGTTAAAGAAAACAGTAAATCTTTGGCTACTATTCCAAGAATTACATTATCAGAGGCTTCAGATCAATGATGCAATTACTCAGCCTATACCATTAATATACAAAGTCACATAAAAAGGATTAGTTTTTAAATCAAGTACAAAAAAAGTGTGGTCTTTGGTATTGTAAGATAAACCAAAGGATGAGGCTCCAATATTAACTAATTGTTCATCAGTTGGATTAACTTCAACACACTCAAATTTCAAAAATTTTACTAACCGGTCTAGCTCATTCGGATTTAACTTCAAATACTAAGTAGGAGAAATTTTAATCTTAGAATTTTTACAATAATCCACAATGTCAAAAGGATTACCACCTTTCTTAGTAGGCTAAACAAAATAGAATTTTATGGGAAACATCTTAAGACCTTCAAAAATTAGAAGGAAAAGAAACATTCTTGGAGGAAAAATTCGGTCTTTGGGAGCTAGGTGTACCTTTTTTATTAATATTTTGCTATCCTCTAGTAAGAACCACATAGGAAGGATCATCCAATGTTGTATAGATATCACCCCTCTTTCTAAATCATACTCATTCGAGGAAATTAACTATAGAGTCACCATAATTGTTAAGTATAGTCTCTTCACTATCCACCTCTTTGACCACTTCTCTAATTGTTTCCATCTACATATATCTATTCATCTCTGGACATGTAGTTCCATCATCATCATGTTGCAAGTATGTGTAGGTTGGTGCAATCACTGATGTCAACAAGCTTGTGATGTCATTGATGTCAATTGTATGTGTTGAAGGAGATTGGTGTTGTCTATACTTTGATTTTTTGCATTATGTTGTCATTAGTTAAGCTACTAGTGTTAACATTTGGTGTTACTTTGACAAGCTTCTATCTATGGACATAGTAGTGATGAAGATGATTTGGATGTGTCTCTGGTGCTTGGTTTCCAAGTGCTTATGAATTTTTTTGATAAAAATAGGAAACAAAGTGTTGTAGTGTTGTTCTGGGTTATAGAGAGATGTTTTGGTTTTGCTCCGCATTTCTTCTAGATTGAAGATCTACTTATGAAATTCAAATATGTTGGTGAGGGGTTTTCAGAGGTATTATATTCAAGAGATGGTATGTTGGATAATCATACATTAGAAGTTGTGTTCACTAGTGGGTGACTGTACATTGCAAAGGTGTTTGGGAGAAATGTTTTTGCTTTGCATTTCTCTGTAGTTATGCTTCAATTTTTTCAATTATGGTGTGTTGAAGGTGTTGGTAGTTTACCTCAGTCAATAGGATTTGACATTTGGTCCTTCAGAAGATAGTTTTTCAAGTTATAGTGTATGATAGAGTTGTTTGTGTACTAGGTTTGTACATTCTTTAGGTGGAAGTTGTTGCAAATGAGTTTGTTGGATTTTAAGATGTTTGAGGAATATTATAGATCATGTTCAAGTGTGGTGTGTGGTTTGCAAGTCATCTTTGAGTTTGAGGAAGCATGTACTTCAAAGTTTAATAGTGTTTGCAAGGGTAATGACTGATTTGGTGTTTACACTACATGTGAAGGATAAATATTGTTTGTGGTAGCACGTGGTTGAGTAGTGTTATTGATTTAGGTCCAAATTAAGTTTTGATGTGGTATTCATTCACTTCTATCCACCATATAAGTGTTTTGGCACTGACCTAATTTGAATTTGCACATTTGAGGTGTGTAAGTGAGCAGAAGGTGTCTACAATCATTCAAACAGATTGCAAAGGTGTTAGAGTTATTGTGGTGGAATCTCTATTGCATTGAGATCATGTTCTCTGTGTGAGATTTATTCTCTATTTTATTTTTCTATTCCGATAGTGAGCTTCGATTATGAGCCTTGGCTATGATCCTGTCAAGGTAGTGCACCCCTTCTGGCAGTGAGCCTTTGTAACCGGTTTCACAATTACTTATATTGTGAGCTAATCCTCATCGTGGTTTTTCCCTCCTTGGGATTTCCAAATAAATACAATGTTCTATTGTGCATGGTGTTAAAGTATTTTTAGTTTCTGTTATTTTCTTTCATATTAAATCTTCATAAAAATTAAAGTTTAACGAATATCATGAATCAGATATTATTGATGGTTTGATGTTTGATAGATCTTGTAAACGATCAATTTGATCCGCTACATATGATCAAACCACGTCTCTATATTAATCAATTGCTCATCCCTCATCAATAATTAAACCATTTGTTTAATTAATACCTTGTATCTTACATAAGGGTCCTAAAGTATTTAATTTAATAAATACCTTACCCCTTTTCCCCCTCTAAATTAAATAAATTTACCATTTTATTTAATTTAGTCATATTCCCCTTTTGGAATTAAAATTCATTTTTTAAATTCCTCTTTTCTCTCTCATGGTCACATCCTCCAACTTTTGCAAGTTGGTCCCTAATCCATCTTAATTACTTCATCTTCTTCTAATTAACTAGGGTTAGCATATGCACACCCTTAATCATCATTAGGGTCACATCTTCCATAATCTCCCACTTGTCCCTAATGAATCATTAGTCCATCTAACTAAGTACTTGCACAACCTTAATCATTTGATTAGCCTAACCTAATCCTCCTCCCACTTATGGCATGTGTCCTTAAGTCAACCTTATTAAAGGCTTTCTCCTTTGACCATGCTCCCGCTTCCCCCTACTCTTGAATTTTATTTCACCTTTAATCCCAAAACTTAAAAATTTTAATTCCTTCACTTCTCCCATGTCCTTCATTTATTCTTTATTCTTTTTCCATCTCCCAATGAAATATTTGAGGAATTTTAATTCCTCACATGTCCTCTCACCCACATGGGGAGAAGGACCTCCTTTATGATGAGATCTTGTCCAATCCCAAGGTACTTTGTACCCCTCTCCATGTCATGTACTATTCTTCCACCTCATGTTCACTTCACCTTTTAGGGCTGCACACATGTCAAGATGTGAGGGCTTGTGAGTTCTCAACTCACCATAGCCCTACATCTTAATGTTTAATTAGCTAATCACCAGCCTCATTTCTTCTAGGAAGTCTCAAAATTCCTATAAATACCCCCTCTTTTCTCTCATTTTGGGGGAGATAATTTTGCTAGCCAAACTCTTGCAATTGTGTTTCTCAAATTATACTTAGCCATTTTCATGTTTTTATCCACTTGCACCCATCCTTACAACATCATTTAGTTTGCATCTTGTGCCATCCAAGGAGCATACACATCAAAGATCAAAGGGCCAACCAAAGGATCGATTCGACGCAAGGTATAGAGTTCCATTTTGTTGTTTTTATCTTGTGTTGTTTCCAACTTAGGCTAATCTTGAGTTGTAGGTTGTTTTGGTGTTTATTTGCACTCTTTTACTTGTTGCTTGTTTCCTAACGCTCACATTTGACCTATCACAGATACAACTAATTAAACCCCCCTCTCAGTTTAAATTTTCATTCAAAAATTGGTATTAGAGCCAAGTTCCTTGGAAAAAATATTAACATCTTGAGGTAGATCTGGGATGGTGAACAAGAAGGAGATCCCTATGTTTGATGACACAAACTATGCATTTTGGAAGACAAAGATGGAAGGATATCTGGTTTACCTTGGATATTATGTCTAGCAGTCAGTTAAGAATCAATATACCATACTTTCAAGTGGACCAAGCACAAGGAATGAGATCAAGGCATGTGAAACAAATAGAAAATCAAGGTTTGTTCTCTTGAGAAGTCTTGCAAATTCTGAATTAGTGGAAGTTATGGATTTGAAAACTGCTAAAGAAATTTGGGATAAGTTGGAAAGTATTATGAAGGAGATATTATGGTAAAAAAAGATAAGATGCAAAAATTGAAGGCAACATTTGAGAACTTAAGGATTTTTGAAGATGAAAACATTACAAGCTATATGTAGAGGGTAGATGAAGTGATGAGCTCCATCAAAGGTCTTGGAGGAAAGGTCAAATAACCTAAAGTAGTAAAGAAAATTCTTAGAACCCTTACTAAAGCTTACAATTATAAATTTGTTGCTATTTGGGAATCCAAAAATCTAGATTAGTATTCTATAGATCAATTGTATGGCTCTTTAACTGCATTTGAGATGAGAGAGTTTGATACTAATAGGGGGGGAAAAGCTGAGACTGCTTTTAAGGCTACAAAAATAGAGAAGACGAAAGAACCACATCAAGAAGATATTGATGAGTGGAGGCTAACTTTGTTAGAAGGATGAGAGGTAGTAAAAAGGTAAATTACCTTTCAAATGTTCAGTTGTGGAAAAATAGGTCACTATGCTTCAAGATGTCCAACTAGAGTTGTGGATGACAAAAACAAGGAGAATAAAGGTAAGAAAATTGAAAAAATCTATTATATTAGAGAAGATACAAGTATTTATGATGATGAATATAATTATGGAGATGTTGATGATGACAAATTTGTTTTTGCTAACTCTAAAAGATGTGTGAAGGAATGCCCTACAAAGAGAAAGGATAAGATTGAAGGTACTTTGGTATCTTATTTTCATGTTCGATGGGATAAGAACTATCGGGTCATTGATAGTGGCTCCTCAAATCATATGATTGGAGACAAGAGTAAGTTTGTTAAACTTGAAAAATATGTTTGAGGACTTGTTAGATTTGGAGATGATTCAGGTGCTAAGATTTGTGGAAAAGGTTCAATCAATTTTGATGGAAGAATAATATTGATGATGTTTACTATGTCAAGGGTTTAAGGAATAACCTTTTGAGTGTTGGAAAAATGTGTAGTAAGGGATGTAATCTTATGTTTTAGGATGATGGATGTGAGATCAGAAAAGGGTCCAAAATTGTGATTGTCACTGGAAAGAGGACAAATGGAAATATTTATCAGCTCAAGGGTGTTGATGGTCATTGTTTCATGAATCAAATTAATGAAAGTTGGTTATGGAACATGAGGATGTATCACATCAATTTTGATAACTTAGAATCAATTCAATTCAAGTAGTGAGAGATCTTCCAAGGATTGCAAAGCCTATCAATGTTGTCTGCAAGGAGTGTCAGATTGGAAAGGAAACAAGAAGAAATTTCAAGGGTAAAGGACAATCTTCCACCGAATTGTTGGAATTGGTGCATATAGACCTTTGTGGTCCTACAAGAGTGAGAAGTCTTCAAGGTGATAGGTATTTCATACTTTTTATTGATGATTATTCAAGGATGACATGGTTTACTTTTCTTAGAGAAAAATTTGAAGCACTAAATAGATTCAAAGCATTCAAAGTTATGGTTGAGAATGATATGGATGTGAAGATCAAATGTTTGAGGTTTGAAAGAGGTGAAGAGTTCACCTATAATGAATTTAACATGTTCTATGAGAATCATGGCATAAAGAG
Organism: Sequoia sempervirens; assembly: GCA_007258455.2. Classification (NCBI taxonomy): domain Eukaryota; kingdom Viridiplantae; phylum Streptophyta; class Pinopsida; order Cupressales; family Cupressaceae; genus Sequoia; species Sequoia sempervirens. The sequence continues at coordinate 46,508 of VDFB02072117.1, forward strand.
GCACTTTTTGGCCCCTAAGGCTCCTCAATGAAATGGAATGGTTGAGAGGAAAAACATGACTATTTAAGAAGCTACAATAACTATGATGAGAGAATATAACCTACCAAAATTCTACGGGAGAGAAGCGATTCGTACTATTCTTTACATACATAACAGAGTTCAAGAAAAAAAAAAAAAACACAAAGACTCACTATGAGTTGTGGTATGGAAGGATCCCTATTGTCAAGTACTTTATAGTGTTTGGAAGCAAATGCTATATTATAAGAGATGATGAGAACTTAGTAAAGTTTTATGCAAGGTCTGATGAAGGAATATTCCTTCGATATTCTACTAAAATAAAAGCTTACAGATGTTACAACAAAAGGTTGAGAAGGATTATTGAGAGTGCAAGTGTCAAAGTTGATGAAGGTTTATAGAATTCAGTAGTGATAGATGGATATGAATCGGATGAACTTGCTTGCAGAGAAGAAGAAGAAAAAGCTAAGGAATGGGAAGTGTAGGATGAAGAGGAAGAAGCTATGGAAAAGATCCCTAAAACCCCTAAGTATCTGGAAAGAAATCATTCTAAAAAATAGATCATTGGAGATAGAAGCAAAGGTGTGTTAACAAGAAGGAAAGATTTTGAAGAAGAGGTAAATTTATGTCTACTTTCTAAATTTGAACCTATAACAGTAATTGAGGCATGCAAAGATGAACATTGGATGAAAGAAATGGAAGAACTTATGCAAATTGAGAAAAATCAGACTTGGGAACTAGGCCCAAGACCAACAAACAAAAACATAATTGGATCTAAGTGGGTGTTCAGAAACAAACTGAATGAGAATGGAGAAGTGGTAGGAAATAAGGCAAGACTTGTGTGCAAGGGATACTCACAAGTTGAAGGAATAGATTTTTAGGAGACATTTGCTCCAATGGCTAGAATGGAAGCAATTGGGTTGTTTTCAACATTTGCAACACATAAGGATTTCAAAGTTTATTAGATGGATGTGAAGTCTACTTTCTTGAATGGAGAATTGGAAGAAGTATACATGGAACAACCAGAATGATTTCAATTATTCGATAAACCCAATATGGTCTAGATATTAAAGAATACATTGTATGTATTGAAGAAAGCCCCTAGAGCATGGTATGCAATGTTGGATAAGTATTTGATACATCAAGGGTTCAATAAAGGTACCATAGATAGTAATATTTACTTTAAGGTTGAAAAAGATCAATCTTGATTGTAGTTGTGTATGTTGATGACATAATATTTGGAGGTAATAAAGCTATGTGTAAGAATTTTGCATAAGAGATGCAAAAATAGTTTGAGATGTCTATGTTTAGGGAGATGAATTTATTCCTTGGGCTACACATCAATCAAAAATATAAAGGAATATTCATTTCACAATCTAGGTGTGTCAAGAAAATGTTGAAGGCATTTGGAATAGAAGACTCCAAACGATTATGTACTCCTATGGTTACTAGTTGTAAACTAAGTAAGAATGATGAATCCCCTAAAGTTGATAAGAGAAAGTATAGATCTATGATTGGTGGATTGTTATATCTAACTATTACTAGACTGAATATCATGCATGCAATTTGTTTTATGGATAGATTTCAAGAAGATCCTAGAGAGTCACATGTTACAACAGTGAAGAGGATATTCGAATGCCTAAAGGGCGCTTCAAATCATGGCTTGTGGTATCAAAAGGATAGTAATTTCACATTGAGTGCTTACAAAGATGCAAATTGGGCTAGTTGTGTGGATGAAAAAAAAAGTACAAGTGGTGGTGCATTCTTTCTTGGATGTATATTGGTGTCATGGCTAAGTAAGAAACAAGATTCAATTTCTTTATCTACTACAAAGGCTAAGTACATTACAACATCTTGCTGCACATAGGTGTTGTTGATGAGGAAAACATTAAAGGATATCAGAGTAATGTATGATGAGCCTATTACCGTCCTTTGTGATAATACAAGTACAATAAAAATTTCAAAGAATCTAGTGATGCATTGAAGGACAAAGTATATTTCAACTAGATATCACTTTCTAAGAGATAAGGTTGTGGATAATGAAGTGAAGCTTGAGTATGTTCCCACAAAGGATCATATTATTGACATATTCACTAAGGCTCTTCCTAAGGATACTTTTGAGTATCTCCAGAATAAGTTGGATTTATTGCCCCTTCTTCTTTGAACTAGATGCATAAGGAGATGCATCAATCCAATGGATCTCAATATCTATCCTTTATTTTGGATTGATGTTGGTAGCTACCTCTCATGGGGAGTAGGTAGTGATACTGAAAATTGTTGTATATTGGTGTGTGCTCCTAAGGGGGAGTATTCGAAGCAATAAAGGAAAGGTGTTGTAGAGAAGTTGTAAGTAGGTTGTGTAATGTCAAGGGGGGAAAATAGTGCAATTTTTTTTTTCCTTTTCCATTGATGTCAAAGAGGAGAGGGAATCATGTGAAAAAGAGAAAGTTATTAGGGGAGAGAGAATCATGTGAAGCATAATAAGTTATAAGGGAGAAAGAGAATCATGTATTGGGGAGAGTGAGTAAAAAGAAAATAGAAAATGAAACATGCATGTTCAAAGTTGTGTCTTTGATGGTTTTTCACATCATGTGATGCCACCAATGACAAAGGGGGAGATTGTTGCAAGTATGTGCAGATTGGTGTTGTCATTGATGTCAACATGCTTGTGTTTTCATTGATGTCAACATGTTTGTGTTGTCATTGATGTCAACTGTATGTGTTGAAGGAGATTGGTGTTGAAGATGAACAGTTGGTGTTGTATATGCTTTGATTTGTTGCATTATGTTAACATCAATTAAGCTATTGGTGTTAACCTTTGGTGTTACTTTTATAATATTCTATCTATGGATTTAGTAGTGATTAAGATGATGTGGATGTGTCTCTGGTGCTTGGTTTCTAGGTGCTTTTGAGAAAATTCGATAAAAAGAGGAAAAAAAGTGTTGCAATGTTGTTCTAGGTTACAAAGAGATGTTTTTGTTTTTCTCTACATTTCTTCTAGGTTGAAAATCTACCTATGCAATTCAAATATGTTGGTGAGAGGCATTCAAAGGTGTTATATTCAAGAGATGGTATGTTGGATCATCGTACAATAGAAGTTGTGTTCACTAGTGTGTGTCTATGCATTGCAGAGGTTTTTGGGAGATTTTTTTTAATCCATGTTTCTTCGCATTTATGCTTTAGTTATTGTGATTCTATAGGTATGTTTAAGGTGTTGGTAATTTACCTCAATCAAAATGATTTGAGGTTTGGTGCTTTAGAAGATATTTTTTCAAGTAATAGTGTACAGAAGAGTTGTCTAAGTGTATTGGGTTTGTATATTCTTCAAGTGGAAGTTGTTGCAAAGAATTTTGTTGGATTTTAGGATGTTTGAGGAATATTATAAATCATGCTCAAGTGTGGTGTGTGGTTCAAAATTATTCTTTGGGTTTGAGGAAGTGTGTAGTTAAAATTTTAATGGTATTTGCATGGGTAATGACCGACCTGGTGTTTACACTACATGTGAAAGATAAATATTGTTTGTGGTAGCATGTGGTTGAGTAGCATTATTGATTTGGGTCCCAGTTAAATTTTTTGATGTGATTTGTATTCACTTATATCCACCACAAAAGTGTTTTGGTACCAACCTAATTTGAATTTTCACATTCGAGGTGCATAACCGACCTTGGAAAGGGTTTCAAAGTTGAGAATGGTATAAGTATGATTTGAATTGTTAAAGGAGGTTAATATAGATGAAAGTGTGAAGTGTGATGCAAATTGTAGAGTTGTAAAGTGTGAAATCGAGTAGAGTAGTGCAAGATTTCAAGTGTTGGATTACCGGATGCAGTGAGTAGAAGGTGTCTGTAATCATTATAACATATTGCAAAGGTTTTGAATCTATTGTGGTGGAATCTTTGTTGCATTTAGATCATGTTCTTTGTGTAACATTTATTCTCTATATTCTTTTTCTATTTCAGTAGTAAGCCTTGGTTGTGAGCCTTTCAGAGTAGTGTGCCCCTTCTTGTAGTGAGCCTTTATAACCAGTTTTGGAATTACTTATATTGTGAGCTAATCCTCATTGTGGTTTTTCCCTCCTTTGGTTTTCCACGTAAATATGGTGTTCTCTTATGCATGGTGTTAAAGTTGTTTTAGTTTTTTGTTATTTTATTTTCATGTTAAATCTTCATAATAGATTAAGGGTGTAATGAATTCATGTGGATCTAAAGGTTAATGAGGGTTTTGATGTTTTGATAAGATAGTTTCTAAATTGTCTGTTCGTCTTGTTCAGATGAAAAGTGCATATGATGGTGTTTAGTCTGCTATGTAGGAGGTTGTTGCATCTATCTATTACTACTGATAGACTATTGATTGTAACCTTTCCTTGATATATCTTGATAGGGCTACTAGAAAGCTTGAGAAATTTTAGGAAATTGATTCTTCAAGGAAATGATATCATTATCCAATCTATATATCATAGGATCAAAATATGTAGAAGGCTACTGTAACTCCATTTTATATTTTCTCACTATGATAAAATCATCTTCGAGCTCAACTGCCAGAGTTTGTGTTGTAGCTAGGTCTACTACTCTTGCTCTCCTTAAATGGAAACTAACATTTGATGGCATTGAATTAATGGAATTTTTTTTTTTCTCTAGTAGGCCTCTTAGTGGAATCAATTTTATTGGCTATTTTGTTAATTTAGCTACAAATTATCTCATTGGATTGTGAATCTCTTTCTTCAATTGAGTTAATTGAGCTAAGAGAAAATTATCATCTTTAGCACTCTCAAATCTAGTTTCAAATTGGTCTTCATAACATCCCATGAATTAATTGAATGATTAGGTACATGATAGAACCATTTTGCATAAATTCTATTAAGACCCCACATGCAACAAAGAAAGCATTCAAGTGTTCATAAATAACAACCTTTTCATCACCTTGAAATTTGGGAAGATTTTTTGTAGAATCTTTAGGAAATTCATGCAATTGAACTCTAAGAGCTAAAGGCCTTATATCCACTCCCAAAGGCACTAGAGGTGGTTGATTTATCATATTTTGAGAAAAATTAATGGTTACACAAACTACAATATTGTGTTAATATAAGAGCTTGGAAGGTAGGATAGTTTGGTATTCTAGGAAGGTGAAGAAGGTATACTTTTAGATTTAACTCTTCTAGAAGGGAGCAGAGAGCCAAAAAAATTACCTTCTTGAAGTGCTTCAAAGATTGAATCAGTGACACCTTTGTTGTGTGTACTTCTGGTATACCTCTTTGAATCCAATGTAGTTATAGATTGATATACAAAAAATAATTAACTATTTAATCTCAATTTCTCCTAATAATAGCTCTTGGGAGGACAATTATTCTTTTAAAAAATTACTCTTGTTGTTCTGGACCCAGTCGCCTAATTTTGTCTCCTAATTGTTCTTTCAAAACTTGATTGACTCTATGATATTATTGGTTGCTTCTTCTAACCCTCTAGGCCAAGGTGTTTAATTGTGATATTATATTTTCTTGTTCAACATGTACCCAATTTAAATTTAGTTGGAGTATTGGGATGACATTATTGTGGGACAAAACCATGGTTATTCATGAAATAAAACAAGCCAAAAAGGATAAAAATACTTATGATTGTTTGGTTCCCCAAAAAAGTCACCAAAAATTAGTTGGTTAATAGATTTATCTCCTTGAAAATTTGGTTATAATGACTATTTATTCCCAAATTTGAAGAAAAATAATTAACGAATATTTGGGTAAGCTATTAACTAACTTCCCTTTGAATTTTGATTAAGGTACAACTCCCCTTTATGATAAAATTTAATTTTTGAAATTTATAAGTGGATATACTTTTGAATAGAAAGTAGTAAAGGTAAACTAACATTTGTTCATATCATGACACAATTACAATTAATTTAAGAAATGAACATTCAAAGCATCAACTCAAACAAACAAATTATAAGACTTGAAAATAATTACCACCAACACTTAATACGCATATGAGACACCAACAATAGATAAATGGCTATTTAGATTTAAATCCCACATCAACCTAGAAGGAAATGAATGTAACACAACAAAATATCATTATTACAAAGAAAAGTAATATTCGACATTCATCCAAGCTCATAAACTTAAAAATAAATACGAAGCATCACATTCAATTTTCAAATGCACATAAACAAAAGAATTCCTTAAGGAATGAGCAAATTTGTATTGATCCTTCTTTGATCAATTCTTACTCTTACATCACAATATAATGTGGATCAAAATTTTGGACCATCAAAACTATCTTTCAAGTACATAGTTAAAGAGTTTTAAAATGTAACTATCCAAGAGTCTTAAAAATTGATTCTTTAAAAGAATCATAAAAATAAAGTTTAATACATTAAAAATTTATAAAATTAAATTTCCAAATGAAGCGTGACTACTGCCAGGGTGGCTGATTTTGTGAGCTTGTGTTTGCTTCTTCTGCTATTGGACCCTGTTGACTAGACACCACACATACTTTATAATACTTAAGTGCTTTTGTGACAATTGGAATCTCATCATTTTGAGGGATAGTAACATTTTTAGTTCTAACCTTCCAAAGAGATTTGTTGTTGTGGAGAGTGTCAATCTTGGTAGAAAGAGTGATTGAGAATTTCTCATACCAAGATAAGATAGAATCAATCCTGGATAACTTCTTAAAATTGTCCTTGTCGAAAGCTTGCTCACTAGATAATGTATCAACCACTTTTTGAAAACATTCCTTTAGTTCCTTAACTTTAGCGACTCCATCACTGTCATTCTTCTTGAGTTCAAAACCAAAATCTAAGAATTATTTAACAAGGTTAGTGCTTAGGTGGTTGAACTCTTTTAACAACTTATTATGTTCTTGAACATTTTGTTTCAAGAAGATGAAATTCCATTCAATACTCTTCCTCCACATTATGTACCTTGAGTCATTTGTAGAAGGGATGATCTACTCAATTGTAGCTTTATCTAAGCCCATATCTGGGATCTCCTTAATATCATTATTTGCATGTTGCCAAAGAGTCTCTGCTTGTTTGTAGTTTTCTATCTCAGTCTTGATATAATTTCTCAATAAAATCAAGTCATCATATAATTTATTTAACTTTTCAGTCAGAGGAGGAACTTTGGCTTTTAAATCTATTACCCATTCTTGAGTAACTCTACCATAATAGCTATCTTTCTATACTTTTCTATCCATTTATTTTCCATCTGTAGAGTTTAGATCAAAAGAGGAACTTGCCTGACTAACAGATTGAGGAGAAGGATCAATCAATGATTTTAGGAAATTAGAGAGTAGCTCCTTTTCTTTTTTCAATTCATCCTTACCTACTTATCTTTTTTAGTTCTCTCTAGTAACCTTATAGATGTCACCTAGAGGTTATTAACATCTCCATCATTTCTCAGAGGTCCCAAATCCACCTTTTTCATGTTATAGTAAGCTACAACAACTTAAGTAGGGTCTTTCTATGCAAATGGATGTGAAATTTCTATGAAAATGCCCAAAGCTACTATTTTCCATCAACCTTGAAGTATTTTTTAATTTCTTAGGCTTAAGAGATATATGCAATAATTGTCCTACAATATTGTCATTTGGTAGACTAACAGGCACTTTTTTCTCTTCCTAGAAAATGTATTTTCTAACCATGACGAAGATGAAGTGGTACCAATGTCTTGAGAAGAATCAGGTGTTGAAAATTGAAGAGATCTCTTCAAGAGAGGAGTCTTTGTTACATTTCACAAATCAAAAGGAAAGGAAGTAGGAGACTTACCCTTTTGTGTCCTCTTCTTTGTCGGATTTTGAGATGGGTTTGGATAACCTTTAGGGGAATCAACCTTCATTATCTCAATTTCTCACTCTTGTTCATTTTATTTCTCCTTCTCTTTCTCTACTTTTTACTCTTCCATTGCAATTTCTCTTGAAGGACCATCACCACATGTCTTCTTGGGACTATTTCTATTCTCAGGAGGTTCCTATCCATATCCAATCACACTTGGTGTCACTGTGTGTTGTATGGGATATGACACTACTATTGATGAAGAGGTTCCTACTTGGCTAGGATTAACTTTTTCCAACTGTACTTTGTCTCCCTTTAGTATGAGCTCTATAAGCTTCACCTTTCTTCTTTTCTAGGCATTTTTGAGTCATTTTTATGACTACTATAGTTCTAGTTTCTAGGTCCTTGGGTTCTCTGAGGCTCTAGTCAGTTGGCACCATAGGCTACATATGTATATGACTGGTGTAGATTGGGTCTGCCAAGTCAGTTTCATCATATTTTACTCCTTCAATATCCCAACTCAGCTTGAAAGTCACAATCTACCTCAAAGTCATCCTCATCCAACCCCTTTTTCTAACCTCATAATCATCTGAACAATCAAAAAAATAATCTTCCATATGGTGAGCATGATAAAAACCAAGACCAAGATGCAAATTATTCTTTACAAAGTTTTTTATATTGAATGAAAATATCATAACATAGGTAGAAATGGTAAACTTCACAATATCCCTCACCAAGTTAAGGGAATATGATTAAGAATTGCATTAATAATACCTAAGGTTAATGGGAAATGGGATACCAACTTTTTTCCTCTTAGCATACCCTTTATTCACTTCTATAATTTCCCTACAAACTTCAATGAGAATGAACCTATCCATTTCATACTTAGGAAATTTACAAGGGAGTCCATCATACCCCCCAATTATAATGTAAGTGAACCTATGAAACTGAATGAAGTGGCTACCATACCTATTTATGAGTTGGATGTACTTAGGGGAAATCCTTTTCCCTAAATCACTTTACAGATCCCTAGCTAACCTCATGGTGAATACATCATTCAGTCTTTTGAATTTATGATAAATCTTATCCAATTATAAGTCAGGGTAATAATTGTAGATTTAAATTTGGTCATCAAAATCTTCAACATGGTTAAGTCCTAGCCATAGTTTGGTGTATGCTAAAGCATAAAAGAGATACAAGGACATATAGAAAGATTTATTGACAACAAAGCTAACTATAGGATCATGTAACCTATCACTAATAAGGGTTTCCTCATCCAAGTATTGTTGATCAACACACATAATTTGCACAAAGAAAAAAATCCATTCTTCAAATTCATGAGATTTCACATTACATCTCAATCTATGCAACAATATAATGATATTTGAAATTTCATCTATGAAATGTGACCTGTGCAATTTTTTGGGTAATTGAGACTTTCCCTTCTTTGGGACTACAAACCACTCCTTAACAATGATGTTTTTGTAGTATGCTTTCTTCTCAATGAAATGGAATTGTGATAATATGAAATTTAAGTCTACAAAACCTTCTCTTTTAGGTAGCCTGAAACATCCATTGATAGTAGATTTATCAAAGGGTTATTAAAAAAATATTGTCTTATGTCCTTATTTCCCTAGTTTGAGGGTCATAATGGTTGATACATTCAAGGACAAGGTTTGGGTATTTCACAACTACACGAAAGGTGGCTACCTCAAGTAGACTGCTCTCAACCAATATTTGAGTAATTAGAGCTCTATCTTGATTTTTCATTATTTCCCAAAACTCATTGAGATTTGTGTGCCCTAATCAAGTGTCACCAATTTCAGGAAACATGTTTAAAATTTATAAATGCTCATACCCTAAGTATTTATGCTTCATTTTCACTTGGGTCTCAAATTTCAATTCCAATTCCCAAATACTAAAATATTTTAGTAGAGTGATGTCCAAAATTTCCAAGTTTTATTCTTCGAAAACTTGAGAATTCCACTAATATGAGTGATGTAAACAACTGACGGGATACAAGAAAACAATTACTATTAAAATTCTTTATGATAATTTCTCTTAAGGATGAATTTATATTCACTTTCTTTTCAATCATTCATTGCAATTCTTCCTTCGCATGCCCATAGAAAACCTCCTTTGTTCATAAATTTAGAGAATGATTAAAGTTGACAACATTTTACCTTCATATATAATAAGCATTTTTTTTCCTCATTCGGCTCTAACAATATTTAATGCAAGGTAGGTAGGTCACTTGGTGGTAACCTCAAACATGCCTGATGAAGAATTCAAAAACTTAAAAGATTGTCAAAACCCTATCAGAGTCTAAGAATGGTTTCAAATTTCTTGCCAATACCCACTTTAATAATCTTCATTATTTTTTGTTTACCTCCACATTGGGGAATTTGAAATGTGTTGGGAATCAACATGGTGTTGAGAACCTTTTCGAGGCCTGAAAAAGTTGTCACAACTTGTGAAAGTTCCTTTGGACTTTAAATTTTTTTTTAGTTCCATTCTCAATCCAAAATTTTGAGGTTATTGGTCTAGTGTTGGATCCAAACAAGGTTGTGAGAACCTTGTCGACTCCTAACACTAGTTTCAAAACTAGGTATTTGGGCCAATTTTCTTCTTCTATTGATCCTTTTCTTCTTGAGGATGAACCGTTTCGAGAGATTGAAAGGTTTTGAAAACCCCGATGATCTCCAAAGGAAGTTTTGAAAATGGATTCAAAGACTGCTAGATGGAGTAAAAATCAAGCTTTGGTGAGACTAGAGTAGGTTGTGGGAACCCTGTTGGGGCTGGACACGGTTGTGAGAACATTGTTGGGTTTCGATGATAGTTCTTAAACTTCTTTAAAAAGTTGACTTTAGATAAAAAAACTAAGTATTGAGGGATTTTAGGAACTCAAGTGTTGTAATAAACAATTTAGACAAACTTGAAGACCTATAATACTTGGACTTAGCCAAATAATGGGAAATATTGGATTTTGAAAAGGGATAGGTATTACAGAATAAATTTAAGAAAACACTTATGACCTACTTCCTCATATCATATAACTTCATCATCTTTTATTATTAATAATATTTTAATATTTCTATCATCTATTTCTATGTCACTATTTAATTTTCTTAGGGGAATTATCATACTTGTGTTGGAGATTTTTACCCCTATTGTAGATGACTAATAGACTATGATGAAAAAAGACTAACAATATGTATTTAGATAATAGTCAACAAAACGTGAAAAATCTATTTAACATATACATAATTAAATGGAATAATATATCCCCAAGATTACACAAGACACATATTTATGTGGGAAACCCTTTTGAGAGTAAGCCCACCACCACCACCAAAAGACATTCAAGATTATATTATTCATAATTAAAAAATATTCAATACAAGATATTTTATAGAGTTTCAATCTATATCATAGTTCTTTTTCTATAACTCTAATATTTCACACCATACAATGTTCAATCCAATGCTGTCCTTTCTACTTGCACAATTGTTTAAGCTTGGGGCCTTGACATGAAACTACACATTCACATTCACATGGGAATATTGATTTCTTGGGTACCCAACCAACATGTGGAATACCAAGAGATATACACCTAAAATTCAACCATAATATGATGTTAGCATGCCATTTATACCACCAAGTATGATGTATGCACATGAGTAATCACTTTACATATGTATTAATTGCCACACATTGAATCAATAATACATCCTTAAAACTATTAATATACATACATGTCTCTAATATAGACACTATTACTAGCTCCTCACTTGAAGTAGCTCACAAAAACATAGTTCATCACTTCTAACTACTTGTGGTATCATGTACTATCTTTCATAACATTATCATGATAGCTTACGCTTCATAACCCCAACTTTGTTGTGAATGTTCTTGCATCATTATTTGTGCTTCTGAAAAACATTGTTTTCATCTGCAATTGTGAGTTCTTCCAAATGACTCATGGTTGTTGTCACAAAATCACCATATCTAAACAAACCATGTATGTTACACATCTTACTATCACAACATCAATACATGTAAATAAATGTATATTTTGCACAAAAAAACTTGAAACTCATTGCATTTCATTGCAATATATTTTATAGAAAAATTATTTCTATAAGGACTCTCTATAAGTGAATATAGACCAAATCCCAACATTCTTCCACTTGATATCTATTTTAGGAGAGAATGTGGTATTCAACCCAAGAAGTAAATCTCACAAGAATGGGATAAGCCCATCTCATTTCTACACCACATGATGTAGTGTCCCTAACCTAATATTTTAATAGAAAGACTAATTTGTAGGTTGAATTCAATAAACAACAACACATGAACACACAAATAAATTTTATATAATTGATAAACATCAGAGTTCCATCCACATATATTATATATCAAATACAATTCATTATTACTGATCTAGAATGATATACAATGTTGCTACAAATCAACACAATACTACTAATTTCCTTAAAAATTCCTTTGAAGCTCAAATACAATCCTTGGATGAGAATGTGGTCAATAATTGAAGGGGTTTCATCCTCCGATCCTATTGATTACCAAATTTTCATGCAATGGTCACATACTCCTATGGGTTTTCATCCATAGAAGGAATTAGAATACAAGTGTCCCAAATTACATAAAAAATTATATATTGATTGATGCTTAATACAAGGATTGACTTTTGTCATTTATATGCTAACAACTACCCTTAAGGAACAAGTCGGCCTTGGGCCAAAATGGCACCAATGCCCATAATTTTAGTTTCAACATGTTGCACTAGGTTGACCTTGAGGCGAAGGTAGATTCTTCCAGAGTTAGTGTGTCACCCTGTTGACCTATCCACATGCTTGATTTGCCCCTTCCTTCTTCCTACTACTTCGTAATAG